>JAODAL010004821.1:0-151203 GCA_025379985.1 Phyllomedusa bahiana | reverse complement strand
ACCCCCGCCTCATCACTGGTTAATGCCATGAAACCCACAAGGCAAGAACCAATCTGCTCCAGTGGAGACTGTATCTCTGACCCCAGAGCCTCCACCAGCCAGGATCACGAATTTTACGTAGCTACATACGCATTAATATTCTTTAGTTCCAGGTAGGTATCTAAGCCTTCCTTGAAACTTTTTACAGTTCCTGCTGTGACGAGCTCCTCGGGCAGGCTATTCCACAGATTCACAGTTCTTACAGTAAAGAACACCCTTCTCCTCTGGAGATTGAATCGTTTTCTCTAGTCGAAGGGAATGTCCCCTTGTCTTTTGAGGGGGCTTCACTTGAAATAATTTTTCCCCCATACTTTTTTGTAGGGACCATTTATATATTTATATAAATAATCAAGTCCCCCGAAGCCGTCTTTTCTCAAGACTAAATAAGTTCAATTCTACTAACCTCTCCTCATAACTAAGATGCTCCATTCCCCTTATAAGTTTGGTTGCTCGTCTTTGTACTCCTCTAGCTCCATTACATCTCTTCTATAAACTGGGCCCAGAACTGAACAGCATATTCTAAGTGAGGTTGCACCAATGCTTTGTAAAGTGGTAGAATTACATCCATGTCCCGCGAGTCCATGCCTCTTTTAATACACGTCAAAATCTTACTTGCCTTAGAGGCAGCTGATTGACATTGCATGCTGTTCTGTAGTCTATGATCTACATGAACGCCCAGATCTTTCTCAACAAGCGATTCTCCAAGTTTTTCTCCCCCTAGGAAATATGATGCTGTAGATTATTTCTACCCAGATGCAGAACCTTACATTTATCCACATTGAACCCCATTTGCCAAGGGGATGCCCAAGCACTCAGTGTGTCCAGGTCTGCTTGCAATTTATGAGCTCTTCCATAGTTTTGCGCTACCCTGCACAGCTTGGTGTGATCTGCAAAATTTGTAACCGTGCTATTGATCCCTTCCACTATATCATTAATAAATACATTGAATAAAAGAGGACCTAATACTGAGCCCTGCAGCACACCACTCACAACCGAGGACCACTGAGAGTAGGAGTCATTTACCACCACTCTCTGAGTATGATCCAGCAGCGAGTTTTTAATCCAATTACACACGGTTATCTCTTTGGCTATGTTCACACGGCTTATTTCGGGCGTTTTTACGGACGTATTTTTCTCCCGCAAATACGTCCCGAAATACGTTTCAAATATGTGTCACTAAATGTGGCACATATTTTGAGTCGTAAATACAATCCCCATTCTTTACTTTGGGGATTTACATAGCAAAATACGCCTCAATAAGTGACAGGGACTTAATTTTACGATCGTATTTACGGACGTATTTACCCCTCGTGTGAATGATGAGGCGTATTTACATTTGGGAAACAATGCTAATCTAATTGTTCATTATTTGAAAGTATTTCGGGATGTATTTGCGGATGTAAATACGTCCGTAAATATGTCCCGAAATAAGCCGTGTGAACATAGCCTAACTCAATTGATTCTAATTTACCTAACAAACGCTTATGCGGGGCAGTGTCAAACACCTTTGCACACAAAAACACAATATCCACAGCTGCCCCGCTATCCAGACTTCTACTCACCTCTTCATACAAACAGATCAGATTGGTCTGACAACTTCTGTCCTTAGTAAATCCATGCTGGCAATCACTAATAATATTGTATTTGTCCACATATTCCTGTATATAGTCCCTTCTGAGCCCCTCAATCCTTTTTTCCCACAACAGATGTTAAACTTACTGGTCTATACTTACCTGGGCACCACTTGGGGCCTTTTTTGAAGATGGAAACTACATTTGCCTTGCGCCAGTCTCCTGGTACTATACCGGTCACCAGGGAATCTCTAAATATCATGTACATGGGCACAGAGATAACCGAGCTGAGCTCTTTAAGAACTCTTGGGCCTGGAGCCTTGTTCACATTCAGTTTATTTAACTTGACTTTGACTTTTTCTACACTGAGCCAATTAATTATAGCAGATGATATATTCTCAGTACTGGCACCACCTACATCTGCACTTGGTGCACCTACATAAACTACTTTCTCAGTGATAGTATATACTGAGCTGAATAACCTATTTAGTACCTCTGCCTTTTCCTGGTCCCCAGTGACCAGCACACGATCACAGGTTTTTAAGGGTCCTACTTGCTCTGACTTCGACTTTTTGGCACTTATATGCTTAAAGAATTTCTTGGGGTTAGTCTTGCTGTCCTTGGCCATCTGCCTTTCATTTTGGATTTTAGCTGCTTTTATCACTTTTTTACAGATTATATTAAGCTCTCTGTAATTTTCAAAGGCTGATGCCAACCCCTCTGACTTATATTTTTTAAATGCCCTTTTTTATTGTTTATTGCCCTCTTAATAGAAGGGTAAAGCCATGTTGGTTTTAGTTTTAGTCGCCTATACTTGTTACCCACAATATATTTTGCAATAATTTCCCCAAAGTATATTTAAAGCTCTAACCATTGGCTTTATATCACTATTTGCTAATAGCTGCCCCCATCTATGCCCTGTATTGCGTCCCTCAAAAAGGAAAAAGGGGCCTTTTTAAATTAAAATTTTTTTTTGCCTTTCCGCTCTTTTTTCTTTTTTCCAGTTTTTTCTAAAATTAATTAAATTGGGTCACTGTTTGCCTAGATTTTCAGAAACTGTGACCCTCCGAAAGTTTCTTTTTAGAAATCCCAGATCCAACAGAGTATCACTTCTAGTGGGTTTCCTCCACAAACTGCACCAAAAAAAAATTTTCCCTAACAGATTGAGGATCTTATTCCCTTTTCATTGATGCAGAAAACCTTTACCCCAGTAAAACCTGGGTAATTTCAAGTCACCCATTATTACTAGGGTTGACGATTGCGCCCCCTATCGTCACGGGGTCGATGTCGATATCGTCAATTATCATGCCGAACCGATAGTCATAATAGTTATCCCCATGACCATTAAAATCTATGGGAAGGGAAAAACACCTTTTATTCTTACACCCCAAAAGGGCTGGGGAAGGGAATTAAAACCACAACATAAAATGGATAGGTAGATTTAGGAACAAAGTGGCAACAAGATCACAGAAAAAAAAAACACAACTTTCCTATCCCCGCCCCGTACTACAGAGACCCTTAAGCCTGCATGACCCCAAAATTAAAAAATGCCCCGAAGGCAGATGATTTGAACCATCATTTTTCTTGAACTGGACATTGACTATCCCTGTCCTGGAACGCAGAAAACCTGTCTGACCCACAGATTAAGTCTTTCAGCCACCAATTTTAGGATGGAATCCCACCACGTCTTTGTTTCTCTTTTTTTTAATTGTATTAAATGGGTTGTCTCACTACAGGGATTGCTAGCTATGTTAAAGATCTTGCAAAAACAAGTCATTTTGAAATATGTGTCCATTAACAGTGTCCTACCTATTCCTGTTTTTGACAGCACTATCACCCTTGAGCCACTCTTGACAAATGTGAAGAACAAATGTCTGTTAGAAACCAACTTTTTTATAATAGGACCTGTAGTATAGCTGCATTTCACAGCAGCATTACCTGACATTTGTGGCCGTGCCAGGGAGGACGAGGATGTAAGACTTCTGGATGCAGGTTGCATTAACCACTACAGAACAGATTGGAGACGCTGTTCGTTACTGAGATTCACAGGGCCCTGACCCAGCGATGACAGGCCTGGCAGTCCTGCAACCGACGATCCGCTGGCTTGCATGTTGCCGCCAGCACTGGAAGGAGCACCTTCTCTCGTACCTCTACCTACATGTCCTACACCCCTCTTTGCTTGCTTACCACCTGCATTTCGCTCCATGTTCAGAAAGATAAAAGTTTAAGAAGGTGTGCAAGAGTTTATGCATCTGTTCTATCTCCTCAGTGATGTTCGAGGGTCTATAGATTACATCAAATATAATAATTTCTGCATTAACCCCCTCTTGTATTTCCACCCACAACGTTTCCACATCATTAGCTACTCCGCCCTCTATTTCCTCTTTCACATTTGCCTTCATATCACTTACATACAAACACACTCCTCCTCCCCTCCTGTTCGATCTGTCTTTCCTAAATAAATTAAAACCTTGAAGGTTGACCGCCCAGTCAACCTTCTATCTAAATCCTTAAAACTAAATACTTGTATTGCTAGGGCTGGAATGTGCCACATTGCAATAGACTCCATGTATATTATGTTGGAGGATACATTTGGAGATACCCTAATTGCCATCATTAAGAAGGGAATTTCTTTGGGACTGCTTCTTCTTACACATATTTTTGTGACTGCCCCATTACCGAGTTCTGATTTCAAAACTGGTGTGTTGGAGTTTATGGAACACAAACTGGATTGCTTTGTATACTAAATCCGAAGGTTTGCTTTCTTCTGTATGTTAGAGAGCTGATGTAGTTTAGATCTTTATTAAAACTTGTATGTTATTCTAAAGGGAAAAACTTTTTTACTCATAGAAAACTTTAAGACGTTCCCAACTTAGGGTATATTCACACGGCCCATAACCGGCGTATAGTGGCGCGTACTGTGTACACCTGCTTTTTAGAAGTACGTGATGGCCAGCATGTACTTCTAAAGCGCTCTGATCCGGTCCCCATGAACTTTCTATTTCCCCAGCGCATAAGTGCCGGAAGAAGTGACATGTCACTTCCTTCTCCTGGCGCTCAGTATGCGCCAGGGAATACGTCTGAAAATCAAAGCACTCAATGCGTGCTTTGATTTACCATATTTGCAGGCTGTACTTCGGGCCCATTGCAGCGCAATTATACATAGAAGTACGCCTCTCAAATATGCCATGGGAACGTACCCATACCATCATGGAAAGCTATGCCTAACTCTAACCTACACCAATCTAATCACTTGAAGACCGGCAATAGACTTTAAGGGCAACATGTCGGAAAAGAGACGTCTGCATGACAGTTTTAAGGCACATTAAATGAGTGTATAGTGTGCTTGAATGAATGAACCTGTAAAAAATCTGACGACTGGTATACCTTGCATAGTATAATTAATGCACCTAGTTTAGGCGCATAGCATAATGTAAGCGCCTACATGTCTTGTACATGTTTATCACCTACTTTAGGGAAATAAAATTTTCGTCCCTGGCAATGGCCTAGTTTTGGGTGTACTACAGTTCATTTATAAGAATATGGGGCGCAACTTTTTTTTACCGCAAAATACACCAAAAAAAATGACGCAGCCCTAATGGGACATGTCACACTAAATGGACAAATGAACAACAATCTTGCAAAGTCTGCTGTTGCATGAAAATAGGATTTAGCGACAGCCGGACTCTCCAGGAAAAATGCATAGCTGGATTATCACAGTCCCTCCCTTCCCACTTGTGTATACACTGCGCTCAAAGAGCACTGTATATACAGACATGCAGTCTTCAGGCTCCCTGCTTCTGTCCCCGATGATTACTTGTTTTTTAATTTGTTTTTGCCACTTTTTTTTACCTTACAAGGGAAAGCAATATGTAAAATAAACTAAAGAAACACAAAACAAAATAAAAAAAATAAATTTAAAAAAAACACGGGACGAGCCAAATGGCAACATATAATTCCTCTCATTATATTATAACCTGAAACTACATATTACATATATAAATATAACTGTAACTGAAAGGGGAAAATGAAATTTTTAAAAACTCATTTTGGGGAAAGCTTTGGGAGTAAAAAAAATACCCTTTTTAAACCTTAAAACAAAAAAAAATCTAACCCAAAATTAAATTGAATAAAAATAAAGCCTTAAGTTTCACAGAAGAAAGACAAAAAAATTATTTTAAATAGTTACATGGCCTGGTCCTGAAACTTTAAAATGATCTTTTGAAAAAGGGCAATGTGGAGGGGTTTCCCCCCACAAGGAGCCTCCCCCGCTACATAAAACTTTGTGTGGGTAGTGCTATTTGATTTGCAGGGGTTAAACTGTAATTAATTTTTCATGACATTCCCAAATTTGAATAAACCCACAGATATCAATTTACTAAAACTAGAATGGGCGAATTGATTCAAACGAAGGGGAAATTCTTTTAAAAATTTCAGAAAACTTCGGTTTCGGAACGAAGGGAATTTTGGGGGTTATTTCCCGGGGTAAAAAACAAAAGTGTTTTTTTGATTGAAAAAATGGCGCGAGCACATGGCGCTACATGGTGCAAAGAAACCTGGGGGGAAAGAAGGCAAAAGCCTGCGGGACATTTTCAAAAAGGAAGAAAATCGAGACCGGGGGGATTCGTGACGTCACCCCGCACAATATAAGCCCCGGGGCGACGCCGGAGCTCACACTCCTCTCCCTGTCCTCTTCGGGAAAAGGGTTCCCTACCCGGCCCTTTATTGCTCTTACTGAAAAATTTTGGTTTTTTTTAAAATATAGCGATTTCTTTTGGGGTTTCCTCAGCTTGCCTAAAGAAAACTGTTCTTTTTAATTTTTCTTTCAATTTTTTGGGGTTTTGGGATCTAAAATCCGTGTGCTCCACTGCAGCTGCATATACATTCAATATCCAAGGGGAAATCTAACCAGTTCCGGGTTTGATTCATTTAAAAAAAAACAGTTTTTTTACAATACAAAACCCTTCTTTCTTGGCTCCCAAAATTTTCCAAATTGCGAAATTTACACCCGGGGGTTTAAATTTTAAGGTTGTTTTGCTTTTTTTTGTTGACCCCCAAGAAACCGTTTTTTTAAAACCCAAAATTTTAAATTTTTTCCTGTAGCCCAAATTCAAAAAGGAAAAGGGTTTAAATTTAACAACTTTTACTCTTGTGTGGGGCGTAAAAAAAACACAATTGAAACAACCTAACAAAGCTACTAGTTTGTGCGGCTCAATTCCTTTGGCGAAATTTAAAAATCCAGGGGTTTTTAAAAAGCTTTTTTTTTGCTGGTTTTCTGCCCCCCAAAAAAAACCCTTTTTTTTTTAACCCAAAATATAAAAATTTTTCCTGTACCAATTTCCCAAAAGGGAAAAGGGGTTTAATTACAACTGAAATCTCTTTTTGGGTGTGCGTAGAAAACACCAATTGAAAACACGTTTCAAAGCTACTATTTTGTCCCCCCCAAATTTTTTGGCGCAATTTACATCCGGGGGTTTAATTAAGCATTTTTTGCGGGGTTTTCTCCCCCAAAGAAACTGTCTTTTTAAAACGCCAAAAAAATATAAATTTTTCCTGTACCTCCCTTCCACAAAAAAGGGAAAATTTAACAACTGTATCTTTTGGGTTGTGGGCGTAGAAAACAAAACAATTTTTTAACCCTACAAAAGCAAATAGTTTTTGCGGTTTCAATTTTTTTGGCGCAATTTTTAAAAATCCCAGGGTTTTTAATTAAAGTTTTTGTTTTGTTTGGTGTGCTGACCCCAAGAAACCGTCTTTTTCAACGCCAAAATAAATAAATTTTCCCTGTAGCCAAATTTCCCAAAGAAAAGGGTTTTAAAATTACAACTGTATCTTTTTGTTGTGGGGCAAGAAAACACCAATTGAAACACGCAAAAACACTATTCTGTGCGGTTTAAATTTTTGGGGCGAAATTTTTTTACATCCCGGGGGTTTTAAATTTAAAGCGTTGTTTTGGGCTGGTTGCCGACCCCAAAAAACCGTTTTTTTCAACGCCAAAATATAAAAATTTTTTCCTGTGCCTAATTCACAAGCAAAGGTTAATTACAACTGTATCTCTTGTTTTTGTGGCAAAGAAAACACAAAATTTTGTAACACGTAAAAAAGCTACTATTTGTGCGGCTCAACCCTTTGGCGCAATTTCCCATCCGGGGGTTTAAATTTTAACCCTTTGGGTTTTGCTGGTTTTTCTGACCCAAAGAAACCGTTTTTTTAAACGCCAAAATAAAATAAAATTTTTCCTGTAGCCAAATTTCCCACAAAAAAGGTTAAATTACAACCTTGAAAACCTCTTGTTGTGTGGCGTAGAAAACACGCAATTTAACACGCTACAAACTACTATTTTGGGGGGCTAAATTTCCCTTTGGGTTTTTAAACATCCAGGGGTTAATTTTAAACCGTTTTTTTGCGGGGTTGTGCTGAAAAAAAAAAACATCTTTTTCAACGCCAAAATATATACATTTTTTTCCTGACCTAATAAAGTCCAAAAATTTAATTAAGCCTTTTTGTGCTTTTAAACATTTAGTAAAAAACAGGGATTTTTTTTAAAAACGACCCATAAAGAAAATTTTTTTCCGGGCCATTTTGTGGAGCGCATTTTATATCCAAGGGTTACCCAAGCTTGTTACGGGGTTCATTTGGAGTAAAAAACAGGGTTGAATATTTATCAAAACAGATTCATAAATAAAAACAGTGCTGTAATTTTAGAACAAACGAAATGTCAACAGAAGGGGGGCCCAGGCCCCTGCACCTCGAGGGGCCCAGTGGCACAAACATCCGGGAACGGGCCCAGGCCCGCGGGCCAACAGAAAAGGGGGTTTTGTCGGGGCAGGATCACTGGGTTAAAGGCCACAACGCCACGGCCCATCTAGCGCCATGTGTTTTTCGGGAAAAACCCAAAGGGGTTTTCTTAAAGGGTTTTTACTGGGTCATCCTTTTTACCTCCCAATGAAAATCTAACAACCCCACCCCGGATCGGTGGGAACCACAGACACAACCTTTTAATTTGGCAGGGCCCCTTTTAGGGGGGTTTCACCGGCGCCCCCCCTTTTCCCCCTCAGCCCCCCTTCTTTTCCCCACCCGGTTCCCTCCCCCGAGACCCAACTATTTTGTTTTGGGGCTAAAGCGCCACTAAAAAGCGGGGATGAAAAATTTTGAGGGGGCATTTCAGCAGCTACTTGGCGCGAAAAAAATTGGGGCCAATATCGCCTGTTTTTTGCATTAGGGGGCCAAAGTATAGAGGGTGGAAGTGGCAGGGGAAGGTCAGTTTTGGAGAGGTCAGCCCTCGGCATCCCAAAGCCCCCGGTGAGAGGAAAGCATGACGTTGAAACACAAAAAAGGGATAAGGGTTTGGTACCGACCCCCACTTGGGACCCGGGGTGAGGCAAGGGTTTCATAAACCATAAAGGAAAAGGGGGGGCCCGTCAGGTTGCGCGTCAGGCAGCAGCGGGGCCCCGCAAGTGGGGCTTGTCCCCCGGGGTGATCAGCAGGATAAAAGCGGGTTTGAGGTCGGGACCCAAAAAGGGGCCCGGGGAAAAAAAACCCGTTTCCCGCGGGTCCAAGAAAGTAGCGGCCCCAGGGGCTCAAAAGGGGCAGCGGCGGCATTTAAATCACTCGGGTGGGGAGCTTTTGGGGGGAAAAAAATCCAAAACCTTGGGGCGGTGGGGGCCCCAAGTTTTTGCTAAGAAAACCGGAAGCCGAATAATGGGGTATATTAAAAAATCGGGGGCAAAAAAAGAAGCGTGGGCCAGGGAGCAACGTTGGCACCACACCCTGCGTAAACACATGCAGCGTCACCATCCGGGGGGCCCTTTGGGGTAACGTGGCTAGATTTTTTGGTCCACCCCTGCTGCCGCAGAAACCCAAAATCACAGCACGCCCATTGGCACACATCCTTTGGGCTGCCATTTCCAAGGCCCACCACCTCTGCAGAAGGGAGCTGTTTCTTTTTGGACCCCATCTCCCGGTCCAGATGCTCCGCTCCTCGCTATTTCCCAGGGGCGCCACAGTCGTTCAGCAGGAAAAAGCAAAAGACAACAGAAATGCGCCCCAACCCCATCCTAAGGTGAAAAGGGAAAAGTTTAAAACCTTTGCTCCTTTCCAAGTTTTTTTGGAAAAATTGCAGTCCCCCCCCTTTCCCAAAATTTGGGGGAAACTCTGAAACCATTCGGGAGAACTAAGGGGGCTTGTGCCGGGGGCCGAGATGGAGAGTTAAAAAAACCGAAATTTTTCCTTTTCCCAAAAAAAGGCAGTACCAGCACTTCATAAAAAAATTAAAAACCCAAATTTGGGTCGGGCCCCTTGGGTTTAAATGGGTTTTTTCCCCAAGGGTGCAGCAGGCAGCAGGGACGCCCCCTGGAGCTGTAACTACGGCAGGGCCAGTACTTTCCCTTTTACGGCCCACTGGGTGAATGTTCCTTCCTGCCCGGGGCACACCAACAACATGGACAGGAGACCCGCGGTTTTTCCCCCTCCACTTTTGTAAAAAACTGCTGCACCTCGCAATGTCCCCTCCTCCCCCCCCCCAAAACCAAACCACCATTTTCAGCCCCCCCAGTACTGCTCCTTCAAAACCACTTTGGGGAAAGGGCACAGCGGTGTCACGCAGTTCTACACCTGGTTTCCCTGGGCGAACGAAGTCACACAGGGGAGGAATTTGCTCCGCGCCCTTTGCAGCAAAAAATCGATGTGTGGCTTTTTTTCCGCGCCCAACCCTTGAAAAATGGGAACCATGTCGACGGACAATGGGGGAAAAATGGTGTCCCCGCTGCACCGGGGGGGGGGCCCCCATGCCCCACCCAGGGGGCGCCCCAATTTTTAAATCGGTTTTTTGAAAATTTTCCCCTTAAGCTTCCCCCAACTTCAAAAACTTTCTGAAAAAGGCCCAAAAAACTGTGCATGCACTTTTACCCCATTCCACAAAGCCGGGAACACCCTCCTGGGAGTTCCCAAGGGGCCCAAAAGGGCCCTCCCCCAACACACTCTATATGCATTTTTCCCCCCACCCGCTGGAATTCCAGCCTGCACATTTGGGACCAAATGTATAAACAGAAAAAGGGCCATTAACGATTTTTTGATAAACCGGGGGCAGACAGAAGCACCCCCCCCCCTTTTGTAACTTTTTAAAGGTCACCCAAAGCGCAGCTCATGCTCATTCGGGGAAAGCACGTTATTTGCCCAGCCCCCAAACCAACCCCGGGTTTTAAATAATGCTTTTCCACTGTTTTCAGTCCTGGAACAGATGCTGAAAAATTTTTCCCTTGGCGGGGGACTGGAGACTTTGGCAAACTAAAACCTTCTGTCCCCCATGTTTCCGGGGGGAACTGAAATGGAGGGGGAAAGGGGGGAAGGAAAGGGAGGACTTTGGGAAAGGAAGTTTTTGTCTGGTAAAATTTGAGGGATTTTCTCCCCGGGGTGACAAAGAGGGGAGCAGGGCAGCGGGGGAGGGGGATGGAGATGAGGAAGACGGGGAAAAGATGACCCCCAAACACCGGGGCATATAAAGTGGAAATGGAGCAGGGGGGCCCCTCGGAGTCACTTGTTAGAGGGCCCCGCAGATGCTTTTTTTTGCCGGGTTGTGACAGCCGAATAGTCAGCACCCGGGGCAAAGGGGATGACTTCGGGCTCTCCACCCAAATTGGGGAACCCCGCAAAAAAGGGTCCAAAAAGGGGCCTTTTTTCCCAGCAATTGAGGGGGGAAAAACAAACTAAAATACAATAAGGAAATCCTCCGTAATAAATTTTGGCCTTTTTGCCTATGTCGGCATCGTCCCCCCCTCTGCGGGTCTAAACCGGGGGTTACTCAGGGGCTCACTTTACTACGGGCCGGCGGCGCGGGGAAAGAAGGTGGGGGGGGGGGGGTGGGACAGTACCAGCTTTATCAGAAAGAAAACCTAAGTCTGGAGTCACGATGAGAAATTTCCTCCACCCGCCAAGTGGGGGAAGGCAGCCCGCCAGAAACAGCAGGACCGGGAGCATCCCGGGAACCCAACAGTTTGGGGCCCCGGAAATTTTGGGGGACAGCACTCTGCCACCTAAAGTTAGAAACCCGCTGGCCCAAATTTGGGCACCAAACGGGATGTGGGGCCCCGCAACTTGCCGGGGGGAATTGCATTGGAGAAGCTGTCCTGCCCGGCCATATTGGGCACCCAGAGGGGGTTTTTAAAAGTTCCCGGCTGGGGCCATCGAAAACCCCCAAAGGGAAACCCGTTGCCCGGGGGGAAAATTTTGGAACCCTGACCTTTGTCAATAATCAGGCGGGGAATGGCCAGGATTTCCACAAAAACCAATCCCTTTAGGCTTCGCCCGGGGGTTAAAACTACCTGCCTCGCCACTATTTTTTGATGCCGCCCCCCCCTGATGCCAACACATCTGCAGCCCAGTTTTTCCCCAAACTGCCTACCACCATCTTTACCGGGGGACTGGTATTCCCCAACCCACCTCAGGACCCCTGTGATTTTTGCCATCTATGACCCCAAGCTGTTTGTTTGCTTTTTGCTTTTTGCCGTGACATCCACACTGGGGCCATTGTCCCCAACGCCCTGCCCTTTCATGCTGCGCGGGGCGGCTCCCAAAGGCCTCCCCACTGTTTAAATTGTGCCACTCCCCTTCCCTCATGCGCTCCCCCCAAGCCGGGCCCTTTCCGCTCCCCAGTTCCAATTGGCCCAACTCTTTTGGCTTCCTCCTTTTTTTTTGCCACCTCCAGAATGCCCTTTGGGGCCACTACTCCTAAACCTCATCGCTGCTGTAATCCCTGCCGTGCCCTCCACACTGTGTCTTTGGGTGCCACTGCCGCCCGGGTAAAGCTGTTTCCCGCCCCCGGGTTGACTTCCGCTCTCACCCATTGGTCCTTTTCTTGGCTTCCCCCTTTTTGGGCCACCTCCAAATGTCTTTGGGCCCTGCCTGATCTAAAGTGTTTGCTTCAAACCTCCAACCTGTGTGATTGTGCCACCCCTTTCCCCTAATACTTTTTTTGGGCCCCCCCTTCCAAAAATTTTCCGGGTCCACGGGCCTTAAACCCCATGCTGTTTCTTGTCGTGACCCCCACACGGGTGTGTTTTTTGCCACTCTGGGGCCCTAATACGGGTTTTCCCGCCCCCAAAAGTCATTGTGCCACGGGCCTGACCTCATGGGGGCCCCCGGCCGGTAAATTTTCCCTCTCACCCATTGTTTTTTTCTGTGGTTTTCCCCTGTTTTGCCACCTCCAGAATGTCATTGAGGCCCCTGCCTGATCTCATCCCTGCGCTGTTGTGACCCCCACACTTTTTAATTGTGCCACCTGTGGCCTAAAAACTTTTTTAGCCACCCCCCAAATGTCTTTGGGGCCACTCCCTGATCTCATGCTGCTGCTGTCGTAAACCTCCACACTGTGTGATTGTGCCACTCTGGGGCCTAATACTGTTTTGTGCCCCTCCCAAAATTTTCCTTGGGGCCACCCCCCGATCTCAAAACTGTTTCCCGGGGCCGGGGAAACCTCCACACTGTTTTGATTGTGCAACTCTGGGGCCCTAAAAATTTTTTTGGGCCCGCCTCCAAAATGTCATTGGGGCCACGGGGCCCTTTTCTCATACTGCTCCCTGCCGTGACCTCCAAAACTGTGTGATTTTTCCGCTCGGGGTGGCCTAAAACTTTTTTGCCGCCCCAAAATTTGTCATTGTAAACTGCCTACCTCATACGCTGCGGGCCCGGGGAAAAAAAAAAACCCCCCTTTCCGCAGTGTCCCCACTTTTGGGGGTTTTTCCTCTGTTTTTGCCCCCCTCCAAAATGTTTTGTGCCCCCTGCCTTCCCCTCATGCTGCGGGTGGCGGGCCCGCCCCCCGGCCAAACCTGTCACTAATGTTGCCACCTGAGCTTTTCAGCTTGTTTTTTCCAGCTTTTGTTTTGGCGGGATTTTATCAGCTACATTCCCGCTTGATTTTTTTTTGGTCATTTTTTGCCCCTTAAGTCCCCAGGGAATTTTTAGTGAACGTTTTCTAAGAGGGGGGCGGAAATTTCATCTGCGTGTCATACTAAAACACAACTTTGTATAAAACCCAAAAACCAAGCTCCCTCTGCATATTTAAACCCGGGCACAATTTTCTACACACCCTTTCCGGCTCTGTGCGGGCCGGGAAAAAAAGCTCTTTTTAACGCTTTTTCCGTGCCGAAGAAAATTGGGCCCCCAAATTTATTTTTTTTGGGAAAAATTTTCGGCGAAGGGGACCGAATCAAAATTTTTGAGAAATTCCCCCATCGTTTAACTTATAACTTATAACAGAAACTCGGTGCAATTTTTTTGTACCCCAAAAATTTTTTACATACTGCCATAGTAGCTGTGATTTCAATTTCTGTCTTTTAGAACACCGAAGATTAGGCAAATTTTATTAGGAGGTGGTTTTTCCCCAAACGTTTTTTAGTTTGATTTGGCGTATGAAACAACTTAAGAAATCTGTGCTAATATATGTGGCTAAAACCAGTGTTGAATAAAATCTTAATTTTCTACAAAATTGTGACAGTTACATGAAAATATACAATCCTTTGTTGTTATTTAAAGTACAATACACTTTCCAACATATTTATATATTAAATTATGGGCCTGGGGAGTTTAAATTTTTAATTTTCCCTCTTGGGAGCTCTGTAAACCTTTTTATTAAGCTACAGTGTGTTTCCCCCCATACGGGAGGGTTAAAGGGAAACATTATCAGTGTCTATATCATTTCTAGTCAAAAGTAGATCCTGTCCCCCCAATATAAGATGCAAACACATTACACTAAAACCCAACAATAGAAATGGAGGTCATCTCAATGTCACGAGTTGCTCCTAGTGTGGCACTTCGGATCTGTGTCAATGACACATTCAACCTGAAAAAAAGGGGCGATTCTTTTTGGGTTTCCCAGCTTGAAACAAATTTTGGAGAAAATTCATTGAAAAAAAATTGATCCTAACCTTAAGTAATTTGGGGTTTTTTAAACTTTTTTTTTGGGTTCAAATTTTTGCTTGCTTTAATTTCCCAAAGTTTTTTAAAAATGGAACCCCTTTTTTCCGGGGGAAAGGCCCAAATTTAAATTTCCCTGGAAAGGGGTTCTCTCCTATGTTATGGCAACTGGTACTGACATTGGGCTGGAAGTGATGCCTCGCCAGGACCCACAGCCGGGGTTAACATAAAAACCCCAAAAAAATTTTCTAAACCCCAATTAATTTTAGGGAGGGTTTTTAATTTTAAAAGGAGGAAAAATTAAAAAAAAAAAGTGGGTTTGGGTTTTTCCCAAAAGGTAAAGAAAACAAACAGCCCAAAGGGACAATTTGAGCAATCTATTTTTGCAAATCTAAAATTTTTAAATTTTACTGCCTATGGAAGTAGATGCACACTCTTATAGGAAAAATATTATATCAGTTCCTTTCGTCAGCTGGGAGCATGACTGTCCTCTTGCAGCAGGGGTGTTGCTAGAAAGCGGTTGATGCGGAGGTGGTGCACACTGCTATTACTACCTATATTATTGTCTGGCAATGCATATTAACCTTTATATGCCTGTGCTATCCAAGAGGAAGTAACAAAGTGCTGCCACCCAGCACATGTCACTCGTTCCACCTGAGGGCATGCAATGGAGAGATCAGTTTAGTAACACTTTGTACAATATTATTCAATTCTATCCTTTTCCAAAGATGTGGATACAAGTGACTGTGGCAATCTTTCCTAAGAGATCTGTGCCTTGGGCCAAAACCTGGTTCTCAGTAACACCACTGTTTTTCAGCATTCTTCCAACAAAATAATAAAAATGGTGTATAAATAAAGACAGAACAGACATGCCAGTCAAGTAATAGTCAGGCATTAAACCGACAATTTAACAAGAAGACACATGTCTAGGAGACGCGAAGACGCAAACATCAGCGAGGAAGTCATATATTCCAGTTATCAGTGTCACAGGCTTACAAAGGGAATGCCTCATGATCAAAAGGAAACTTAAGTTGAAGCACAGTAGTCATAAATGCTGTGAATTAAACAAGTGGATGGCAGCCAAAGTGAGAACAATGATACACAGGGAAAAGAAACATAGCAACTGATTATGATTTATTCAGTAGTAAGATAAAAGGAAAATTCTGTGTAAGAACTAGTGGTTTAACTTAAAGGTTTTTGTGTACAAGTTTGGCACTAGCCCACAACTCAGATATGATATTGAACAACTTGGTTTCTCCATTATTCTGTAGGAGGATTAACGGCAATTTCTAATTTTCCTAACAGGTTTTAAACATTTGTCTTCAATGTATTCAAACTATGAATAAAATGTAAATATTGTCACAAACGTGCGTTACCTGAATCCATGGCCACCGATCATTTTCTGCTGAAGTCCAAGCATTTACGAGACCTTTTTTATTAAGTCGTGCAAAATATGGATACCACTTTTGTAATCCAAAAAGAGCCCTGTGAGTTGAGGAGGCTGTGATTTGCTGGTTGGAGACGATTCCCCCTTCCATCCCAAGAGGTCCAGAGCATCCTGGTAAACAAGGAAGCAAGATATGACATATCATATATGAATATGAATTTCACTTATTTCTTATCTTGTGCCAGTATATAAAAACAGTATATAAGTAAACTCTCTGTTTTATCAGCTTTACTACTATTAATACTACTTTAGTTATCAGATACTGCTTGCAGCTTATTCCAAGAAAGAGTTCCCAAATACTGAACAAGGGAACCTGATCCACTACCAGGTGTTGTTCACAAAGGGCAGTTCTAAAGCCTTTTTGGGTAAAAAACTATGTTAGGTTCCAAACACAGGAAAGTTATCAAGGAAGAACTTAGGGTACAGAGAACTCTGTTGGCTTGAAAAGGAAAATATAGTGTTTTTTTTACGACTTTGAGGTATTTTTGTTTTCTCTCTAACTGTGGATATTGTTACTGCTGTTAAATCAGAGCAAAACTGTAATGAGGCACATTTACTATGGCAATTGCACCGGAATTGTGGTGCAATAGATGCCAAAATACTGGCTTACATGTTTTAGGCTATATTAAGACATTTGTAAGACACAGTTTGTGACATGTCCCACAAAGAGGTTTGTGGAAAAGGAAAAGATTTGTGGAACAGGACATGGCTTATTGTGGACACTGTGCAAAAAAAATGTGCCAACATTTTTTTCTGCAAATATCAGTGCAAACTAAGCCAACAATTAAATGCTATAAAGTTAGACAAAAGTGTTTAAACATATACCAGATTTATCAGACAGCAAAGCCAATGGTGCATTTATAGACTGTTTAGTCTAAGTTTTTCACTGTCTAAATATCAGAAAGTGTTAGTTAATGTGCCTTAATGGTTCCATGACATAAATTGGCATGCTGCATATTTTAGAAACCAACCATAGAAGCAGAAAAATCTTCCATGGCACGTACCATAAATATCGCAACTTTAGTCAGGCTGGATATGAAGGATAAGGCATAAAACAACATCAGCCACTGTCTTCTTCTGAGTCATTATCTGTATATAAAGTTGTACAGATGTAGCAGAACTAAACAGAACAGATGTTGTACAGTGATATCACCTTTTTCAATGCTTTTTCAATGGCCTTTGTTTACAGATCAGAGCAGATAACACAAAAATCCGTAATATCACGGTCAAGCTGTACTCTGCTACATCTGTAACATCTATGGTGAGTGCCGTGAAATAATTTTCTTCTACAGGGTTGATTAGAAGAAGTGCTGCCTTTAATCACTGAGGACTACTATGGAACATAGATGAACTTGACTGTATCATCACACTTCAGTAACAAGTGCCAATATTCTTTGTTGTCTACATGAGATTTTAAAAACCCGGAAACTACAGATCATCAGTGCATGGACAAGATTTCTTAAATTCTCATCCACTTTGCTGTTACTGTATTTCCTGATTAAAATTCTGCTGGGATTACACTATGAGTGAACAAAGCCCTACATTTCTATTTATCTTTTCTTGAACTCAATCTTGGCTTTAACAGAGAAAAATAGCAAAACAAAACTAAAATGTGTGACGTACAAGACTTAATACTCATTGTAATCTATCTAAACCAATAGAAAAAGATATAACGTTATGATCTGAATGTTTTCCATAAAACCTTGTAGAACCCATACAATATTTCCTCACTGAAGTAAGATCTGAAACTGATGGTAGTAGAATTATTTTAAGGGATACATTAGCTGGGTGACAGCCAGGTATTCTGCTTTACTGGAAGGTTATTGTACTGTACATATTATAAATGTACAGAATCTTCAAGAAGAAAATACAAAGCAAAGTATTCTAAAATCTGCTACTAAACTTGTATTTTCAATAGCGCTTTTCTGCCTCCAATGTAGTATATGAGTGGTATACATCAACCAGCCATAACATTAAATCACTGAAAGGTAACGCGAGTAGTATTGATTATCTTGTTACTAAGCCACCTGTCAAGCGGTGGGATATGTATGGCAGAAGGAGAACATTCAGTTCTTAAAGTTGAAGTTTTGGAAGCAGGAAAAAATTGCAAACATAAGAATCTGAGTGGTTTTGACTAGGGCTATAACTCTAGTGTGTTTCCTTCATGACATGTTCCTACCAAAAGTGGCCCAACTAGTTGCCCAACTGGTGAACAGGCTTATTAATATATTTGGAGTATGACCCGGTGAGGTTCAATCACATAAAAGAGCAACTGTAGCAAACATTGATTTGAGTGTGATAGAAAGATGACATACTATACAACACATCACAGCTTGTTTTCTAGCTTACTCAAATAGACCACATGTTAATGTTATGGTTGATCTGAAAATTTAGTGGCAATCCCTTTTGGGGACTGCCATAACATTCCACCAAGAGGAAAATGTTGCTCACATGTTAAGCATCACTTTGTTTTTTTAACAAATTTTTAGTATTGATTACCTAATATTCCTTGTTAAATTACTGGTAATATAGGAAGAGGGTTGCTTGGGAATAGATATGTTTAAGATGCAGTCTCTAAATCTGGAAGTTTTAAAACCCTGCACATACGATGCAGATAAAACCCTCATATTTGTCCAAAAGATTGAACTGAGTTTTTCAGAATTTCAAGAATTATAAATGTATTTTGTAATTACACTTCAGTCGTGATTTAATATTTCATTTATAACAATAATAATAATAACAGCATTTTCCATTTGAAGAATTTTCCAATCCTCTGTGACAAGTTCATTTTAATGCATGGTTTATTTTACTACATATTACAATTTATACAAATTACATAGTTAAATTAACATAAATGTTAACACTGATACAGCTGGAATATCCATATTAAACATGAAAAATTGATAATGCTGTGTATAGTCCTCAGAGAAACATTTATAATGGACTGTGTTTTAAAGATGCTTCACAACAAGTGGCTCTTGTGCTTAACCATTAGTTTTGCCATCAAGATCTAAGCATGAGGGTCAGACAAATATTTAGAAAGAAAAGTGCAAGATTAACTATAGAGAGGTTTACTCTCCACTAGAGTAATATATGACAATCTCATTTTATTGGCCAGAAAAATACTTCAAAAACTGTATGCTTTTTTTTTTAGACTGGATCCAGTTTTCATAACATTTTTGCAAAATAGTGTATTGGTACATACATTTTTTCTGGTGTATTTTTTACCATCACAAATAGTGTGATTTGCAATGTGGAAAAATGCTAAAAAGAACACATAAAAAACATACCTGCAGAAAATTATATTGGAGGTACCACAAACTTCCTTGCCACACCCCTAGCAAACTGTATTTTGAAAAAACTGACACTAGCAAAAAAAAAACACACAAAAAGTGAAATAAAATGTAAGAAAGATAAAAAATAGCATCTGTGGTATATTTCATATTTGCCTATTGACTTCAAGTTAACATCTGTCTGTTGAAGTTAATGCAGGAAAAAAAAGTGTGAAAAAACACATAGGGCCATATGTATGAAAACTGTCTAGCAGTAAGATGGTCTTTGTTACCCATAACAACCAATCAGAACCCATAACAACCAATCAGAGCTCAGCTTATATTTTTAAGAGCACTATATAAAATAAAGCTGAGCCACATGTATGAAACGGTTTTGGTCTAAAACTCACTTTTCTCCCCATAGGTGTCTTTGGGGAAAAAAGTGAGTTTTAGACCAAAAACCTTTCATACATATGGCCCTAAGACTAAATGAAGGCCATGGTTTTCCAAAATAGAAGAATTTTGTCTTGTAAAATAGTCATTCGCCTACAAATGCTAAGAAATTGTAGTCAGTCTCAGACTGGAATGTCTAGGACCAATCATTAGTTAGCTATTCTAAAGTCCCAATCTCTACCTATGAATGACACGTGAATATCCACTTTTAATTACTGACAATTATTTTAGCTCTTTAATAAGGTAAGAGAAGTTTCAAAAAGTTTATTTGTCATTATACAGCCTTGAAATTATTATTTTTTCTGGAGTAAAGATAACCAAATGAAGTCTAAAATTTAAGCCCCATCAGAAGACTGGGATGTTTCAGTGGGCTGTTGAGCACTTTAAAAGATCAGCAAGTCTTAATACTCCACAAAGATCTTTCCTGGCGTTTGAGAATGCATGGTGAAGTGAATACATACCATTATCAAGTAGTAATGAATAGAAAAATCATTATCTCTGTTCACACTTGAAAGATTATGTATGAGATATGAAAGTAAATCTCAAAATTAAAAAAAATCAACAAAGGTGTTAATTTTGGTTACAATTAAAATATAAAGAGAGATTAAGTGCTTGCTGTCAAAAACATATGTCGATTCCTAATACTAAACTAAATGACAAAGATCAAAGAAAGTTCTTTAATATAAAGTGAACTAGTGCTTGTTCTATGGTGAAAGTAATAAAAGAAAAATCTATTCTCTAGCTGTTAAGTTCTACTGTGCAAAATTATAAGACAAAATTCAAGCAGACATCTTTGGTGTTCTATTAAACCTTCAACCCTGCCTAGATGATAAGAAGATGTTCAAAAAAAGTAGTGTTGAGCGATTTTATCGACAAAGTTGAAATCGGCCAGGGTTTTATGGTGATCGAAATTTTCAGATCATGCGAGAAGTAAGGTTATAATCTGTGCATCATCTATTAAGATCGCGCCATTTTCGGCGCTTCCTGTAATTTTGGCGGCCAGCACATCAGATTACGAATAGAGCGGGGTGAGATGTGTGTGCGACGTCTTTGACTGGGATGTGTATGGTTGCGATTGGCTGGAAAAATCACATGACCTCGTATTACATAGAACAGCGTTTCCTGTTCAGCCTTAGTGTCTCTCAGCTACTCTTAGGAATAGGGACGTGCGCTCTGCCTGTGGCCAAACACTCAGCGAAATTAGTCTTTTTCTGCACAGAGAAACCTCTACTATTAGCTGTGATCCTTCCAATTTAGATAGATTAGAGATTTGAAAATTTTATGTAGTTAGCTAGAGAATTTTAAAGCAGCATCTACCGCTGTAAAGTCACGAGGGGAGCGGGGGGGGGGGGTGGGCGAACACAGACAAGCTCTATCTATAAAGAACACTGGATAAAGTTCACCCAAAACTTAGTGTAGACAAATTTCACTGCAAATTTTCTTTATTATTAACAGTTTGCTATTGAAATATTTCCTGGATATTGGGCAGCCCGAACTTATATTGGATTTCACATTATTTCTAGTAACTGCAGGTCTCTTTGTTAGGTGCAAAAAAATCCACTTTATTATCAGTATACATTTCAGATAGGTGTTCATTTTCAATTTGACCCATTCCACCTGTGTTGATATATCCACCTTGCAGTTAAATTACACTCCAGCAATCTTGTAGTCAGCACAGGTTGTTTGTTGCCAAAAATACCGTGTATCATACGAAAACATTACAGATACGTGTTTTTTGACTTTTGCGCACCCAGCTTTGTTCATTGATGCAGCATCCACGTAAATCTTAAAACAGCAATTTTATAGTCACCACAGTTGAATTGAAAGGTGGAAAAAATAGCGTGTTTTTTTCGGAAACATAAAAGATAAGTGTTTTTTTGACTTTTGCGCCCCCAGCTTTGTTCATTGAGCAGCATCCCGTAAATCTTAAAACAGCAATTCTATAGTCACCACAGGGAATTGAAAAGGGGCCAAAAATACTGTGTATTATACGAAAACACAACAGA
This sequence comes from Phyllomedusa bahiana, assembly GCA_025379985.1. Taxonomy (NCBI): domain Eukaryota; kingdom Metazoa; phylum Chordata; class Amphibia; order Anura; family Hylidae; genus Phyllomedusa; species Phyllomedusa bahiana. The sequence goes on along the minus strand of JAODAL010004821.1, from coordinate 129,506 downwards.
TACAGACATAACAGACTCCGGCACTTTTTAATCTGGGGGTCAGACAGGTTTAATGGTCATACTGCGGTCCAGGACAGGTATAGTCAATGTCCAGTGAAACTAAAATGGTAGTTGAAAGACTCCTTTTTCCGGCACTTTTTAAATCTGGGGTTATGCAGGTTTGGGGCTCATGCTGTGGCCCAGGACAGGTATAGTCAATGTCCAGTGAAACTAAAATGGTGGTTGAAAGACTCCTTTTTCCGGCACTTTTTAAATCTGGGGGTTATGCAGGTTTGGGGCTCATGCTGTGGCCCAGGACAGGTATAGTCAATGTCCAGTGTAACTAAAATGGTTGTTGAAAGACTACTTTTTCCGGCACTTTTTAAATCTGGGGGTTATGCAGGTTTGGGGCTCATGCTGTGAAACTCAAAAAACAATGACCGAACTGCGTTTTTCCCCCATTTTCATTGCCCAATGCTAAAAAAAAAACTATGGAACACCTGTGCATCCAAAATGCACAGTACACCCCTAGATGAGATCCCTGATGGGTGTTGAATCCAAAATGGGGCGACTTCTGGAAGGTTTCGCCTGTTCTGCTACTTTGGGGGCTTTGCAAATGCGACATGGCCCCACCAAAATCTGCGTTCCAAAAGCCAAATAGCGCTCCCTCCCTTACAACGCCCTGCATGCGCCCATTTATACCCACATGTAGGGTATTGCCGAACTTGGAAGAAATTGCTTAACAAAGTTTTAGGGTTCTTTTTTCCAGGATTCCTTGTATATATGAAACATTTTAAGCTAAAATTGCAGATTATTGAAAAAAAAATTTTTTAAAATTTTCACAGCCTTATGCTAAAAAAAATTTGTGAATCACCTGTGGGGTCTATATACTCAATGCACCCCTGGATATATTCATTAAGGGGTGTAGTTTCCAATATGTGGTCTATTTAGGGGTGTTTATTAAGTTTTAGCACCTTAGGGTGTCCCCAAACCTGAAATGGCGCCTAAGTAAAATCGTATTGAAAATGAGACCCCAGAGTATAGTAGGTGCTCCTCCTATTCTGGGGCTTATGGGTGAGGCAAATAATGCACTAGGGCCACATATGGGATATCTCTAAAAACGGCAGACCTGGGGGAATTGATATTAAGTTGCATTTACCTAGTCACATTTACCGTATTCCAGTGAATAATGGATAAATATTGAAAATCTGCAAAAATAGTGAAATTTTGAAATTTCACCTCCACTTTGCTTTAATTTCTGTGAAATATCTGAAGGGTTATCAAACTTCCTAAATAGTGTTGTAAATACGTTAAGGGGTCTAGTTTCTCAGATGGCGTCACTTATGGGGGTATCTAACATGCAGGCCCCTCAAAGCCACGTCAGAACTGGAGTGGTCCCTAAAAAAATGTATATTGCAAATTTTCTTGAAAATGTGAGAAATTACTACTAAATTTCTACGCCCTCTAATGTCGTAAAAAAAAAAAAAAAGACATTTAAAAAATGATGCCAACCTATAGTGGACATATGGTAGATGCTAGTTATAAACTATTTTGTGGTGAATAATTAGCTGTCTTGCACGCAGAAATTTTGCAACTTTCAAAATCGCTAATTTTTCCAAATTTTCATGAAATTTTGATATTTTTCACAAACAAACAAGGATTGTATGGATAAAAATTTCTTACTAACTTAAAGCACAATGTGTCACGAGAAAACAATCTCTGAATCACATGGATAGGTGAAAGTGTCAAAAAGTTATTCTCACATAAATTGACACATGTCAGATTTCAAAAATAGGACTGTGTCAGGAAGGTCAAAACAGGCTGGTTCCTTAAGGGGTTAATAGAATATTAAACAGTTATAAAAATACAGACAACGCATTTTGCTAGAACTCACAGGCTCTGCTTCATCAGGTCAAAGAAAGGAAGATCTCTTTTACTAGCTATACATATTTAAAAAAATTGTGCTTGTCATCACAAGCCCCAGAACAAACAAGCAAAAAACAAAATCTGGTCAGCACATCCATTTTGAGACATAAACGTATAGGTGCACACTGGTGTGGCAGTCAAAAGCTATGCAAACACAATGCAATATCAGCAGCGCTCTTAGGATACTAAAAACAGTCAAAAAGGACATAAGTAGTGTTGAGCGATTATTATCGACAAAGTTGAAATCGGCACGGTATTTACGTTGATCGAATTTTGTCGATCACGCGATAATTTAGGTTAAAATCTGTGCATAATCTATTAATATTGCGCCATTTTCGGCGCTTCCTGTCATTTTGGCGGCCAGCAAATCAGCTTACAGAATAGAGCAGGGTGAGATGTGTGTGCGACGTCATGACTGGGATGTGTATGAATGCGATTGGCTGGAAAAATCGCATGACCTCGTTTTACATAGAACAGCGTTTTCTGTTCATGATCAGTATGTGTCAGCATCTAATAGCAGTAGGACGTGTGCTCTTCCTCTGTCCAAACAGCTCAGCAAACAGCTCAGCGAAATTATTCTATTTTTTCACAGAGACAGCTCTACCTTTAGCTGTGATCCTTAGAACTCAGTTAGATCAGATATTTCCAGATTTTAGGTCGTTAGGCAGAGAATTTTAAAGGAGCATCTACCGCTGTAAAGTCACGGTTGGAGCGGGGGGGTGGAGGCGGAACACACAGTAGCAAGGCTCTATATAAGGAACTGGATATAGTACAGCCAAAACTTTGTTTAGGACATTGCTTTGCCTTATATTAAAACAGATCCTTTTCTATTAACGCAGGCTATTGTTAGGTGCAAAACTCCACTTTTATTATCAGTATACATTTCAGAATAGGTGTTCTTTTTCTTCAAATTTTTGCCCAGTCCAGCTTTTGTTGATAGAGCCACCTTGCAGTTAAATTGAATCCAGCAATTTTGTAGTCACCACAGGTTGATAGGTGCCAAAAAATACCTTTATTATCATAATACATTTTCAGATACGTGTTTTTTTTCATTTGGCGCAGGCCAGCTTTTGTTTATAGAGCCACCTTGGCAGTAAATTGAATCCACAGCAACTTTGTAGTCCACCACAGGTGTACTGTATAGGGTTCAAATATACCTGATTTATTATCCGTATAGCATTTCAGACAGGTGTTTTTTTTTCACTTTTTGTCTTCGGAAGCTTTGTTGATAGGAGGCTCTACTTTGCATTTAAATTTGAATACACAATTGTTGTAGTCACCACAGGTTAATTGATAGTGCCAAATATATCTTTTCTTATCCTTATACATTTCAGACAGTGTTTTTTTTTTCATTTTTGGTCAGGTTCAAGCAATTTTTGATAGAGCTACTTTGCAGTTAAATTTGAATACAGCAATTTTGTATTCACCACGGTGAATTGATAGGTGGCCTAAAAATACCGTTTAATTATCCGTATACATTTCAGACAGGTTTTTTTCACTTTTGGTCAGACAAGCTTTGTTGATAGAAGAGCTACTTGAGGCAGATTAAATTTGAATACAGCCAATTTTTGTAGTCACCACAGGTGATTGATAGGTGCCAAAAAATACCGTTTATTATCCCGTAGTACATTTCAGACAGGTGTTTTTTTCACTTTTGTCAGTCATGCTTTGTTGATGAGGTAACCTAGCACTTAAATTTTCAAATCCAGCAATTTTGTTTTGAATTGAGGATTTGAGAATAGCTGTGATTTCCGTCTTTAATAAGAACTTTCAAAACTCTTCCAAACCTACTAAAATTTTTATCTTTCTGAACATGGAGCGGAAAGCAAACAGCGGTCGCCAATCTGTTTTCAGTGGTTAATGCACCTGCATCCAGCAGTCTTACCTCCTCGTCTCACAGTCATGGCAACAATGGCCACAAAACAGCATCTATCAGCTCCGTCCAACATCAAAGCGATGGCCGCCCAAATGTCAACTCGTGTACCCACCACTGTAGGATTAATCCAATTTTGAAACGTCTTTTATAGACAAAATACAGTTTGGGTCAGAAGGCATGTTTTAAAAGATCAAGAGGCCAAAGAGGAGTGATTTGTCTGCTCTGAACCCCAGTTACTGATGCCATCCTAAGAGGAGATAGGAATCTCTGATCAATCCGGCAAAAATCCCCGGGCGTTCGGCAACGCCTTGCAGTGCCACTTTGCCTTGTAGACCGCAGCTCCTGGATGCAGAAAGTCGAGGACGAGCCAAGTCACCTGTGTTGGATGATGATGATGATGGTGATGACAACGACATGTGGCGCATCCATCGTGGTCTTTCCACAGAAATTCTTGCGAGCGCTTCATCACTGACGAGGAGGAAACCGATGGGGTAGTGTTAATACGGGTCCCGCCTCAAAAGGGAGAGGGGGCGGTCGCAGAAATCCCCGTTGATAAGATTCCGCCAGCCACGGTCAGCGGAACCCATCGCTCCTCCTCCTCGCTTAACGCTGTCAAAAGGTCCAGGACCTCTCAAGTCTATCACTGGGCCTTCTTTGAAGCAAGCCTCTGATTCACCCAAGCGATGTCTATGCAGCCTTGCCGTAAAACGCAATAATGTAGAGGCAAAATCTAGGTGTATACCACCACCAACATGTGCTAGTCACATGCAGCGAAATGCAGAGTTGAAATGGAGGCAACACTTGGCCAAAAAAGGCCAGACCGACGCCAGGAGGCCTCCAACTACTGTCACACCCTCGTCTCCGCCTCCTCCCTCCATCCCCACCCACCAAGCGTTCCGTCCAGCTGCCCATGTCCTCTCAGAGTCATGATCAGGATCAGCTATTCAGCCTCCACCGTCTCCCTAGTACCACCTAGCAACCTAGCACCAGAGACCCATCCTACCCTTCCCATCCGCTAGTTTGACGACCTGCACGCCCGCACAGCGGCCAGTCTAGCAGCCAGCCTCTGTCTCCAGGTTTGGGAGCAGAAGAACAACTTTAACACACCCAAACCATCCCAAAGCCAAAAGCCTGAATTGTTCGCATTGCCAGCTTTTGGCTTGAAATGTTGCTTTCCGTCTGGGTTGACACTAGATGAGTTTCCGCCATGTCATGGCCCTTGCTGCCCCCAATAACCAATGCACGAGCGGCAAATTCTTTGCCAGAAAGCCGTCCTGCCCTGGCCACCACGTGTCATCTAAAATTTCAAAGCGCGTTGTCTGCATAATCTGGTGACCGGAAAAGTCCGATTCTCACCACCAACACATGATCTAGTAAGCACGGCCCAAGGCCGCTATATCTCTGTGACGCTCATCTGAGGGTGAGCTGGGTGGATGTCTCTGGTTGTGACTGTGGGCTCTCAGTCTCGAGGCGCAGCGCTCTTGACAAACCGCAGAGTATGGTGCAGGGCTCTTCCCCCTAGGACCTCTGTGGCAGGTCACGGTGCCCCAGAGAAACCAGGCGTGTTTGAAATTAATCTGTCTTTGGAGACCGTCCCACACAGGTCAGGAGCTGATGAACAGCACTCACGCAACGTAGACCGAGGCGCTGGCATGGGTGACAAGAACCTTGTGCCAGGCAAGGGAGAGTGCGATAACCGGGCAGAAAGCGCTGGCCCCTTAAGATTGGTAGGTTGGAGCACATCCCTTGCCTGGCAAACGTCATGAACCTCGTCGTCCCTATAAATTTCAGAAAGCGCTACCCGGGTCTTCTTGACTGCCTGCTGAATGAAGTGCTCGAGGTCTGAGTTTCTCCACTCGAATCTGCCCGGTTCGCTCTCCTGCATCTCCCTCCTGGCTTTGGCGTTGCAGCGACAGCTCGCCGATCCCCGTCAACCGTCTCATTGTTGGACGTGGCAACCACCTGGAAATTCAACCCTCCAAATGCTTCCAGCGATTGTGGGAGGCAGCGCAATGCCATATGCATACGAGAGTACAGCAATGCCTGACAAGCAGTGGTTGCAGACCACTGGGATTTGACCACGAGAGTGGAGGCAGGGTGATAGACTCTAGTCACCATCCTTGCCAGTTTTGAAGAAGCCACCAAAATGGTCAGTGAGGAAGATGCCTCTATGTCAGCATGACCATTGTGGTGATCATATTGTTCTGGAACGATCGTTGGACAACTCTTGAAATATCAGGCCCGCCAGCGACGGAGAGAGACTGACACAGATTCGGACACCGGAGCCTTTCTCTCTCCTCTTACGTCTAATCCACAAGGCCCGACATTTTTCTCTCAATTTTATATCGGACTTCATTAGCAGTGGTTCAGGGTCCAGGACTAGTTGCAAGGTGGCGCATCAGCTCTCAAGGGTCATCATCTCATGCAGTTCAGGTGCCGTGTGTTGAAGCTGTGCCCGGAGGAAGAGGAGGAGGTATTCCTAGACAATGACGTTACCTGTGGGACGTCCCTGCCTTGGAAAGAGGTGGCGTGAATTGTGCGGCGGAGGAGGAAGATGATGTGAAGATCATTGTTGCTAGTGCCCCTCGACACAGAGGCTTGGAAATCAAAGGCTCCATCTCTCACTGATGCTTGATGCTCCATTTCCCTCCAACATGGATCCTCAGGCATTAAGGCCCATCAAAATGAACAGACAGTTACTGGGTGGCACCCTCCTGGAACCCCTGGTACAAAACAAAACTCCTCACTTTCCTTCCACCCACCCCAAAAATAGAGAGTAAAATGCAGGAAATGGAACCCTTTGCTGATTGATTTTCAACCTTTTGAGACATCTGTGTGCGTCTGAATTCACGTTCCTCAGAATGTCACGGTGGAACAACATCAGCGACTTGGACAGTCAGTAGAGTGCCAACAGCCGTACGGCAGCAGCAGGCAAGGTGGCAGAATCCTAATGGGTGAACCTCTGGCAATCTTACAATACACGCTCACCAACTCATGCAAGGCAGGGCACACATACTCAACAGGCACAGAGAACAAGCTTAAGATCATGGTGCACGACCTATCTTCGTCTCAACAACACCTAAACCGAGTTTTTGTATGTGTTTCCTGGACCTCAATAGACTTCTGGGTATCCAAAATGGAACGAGTTGCCTGAGCTCGCTCGCCACGCCATAGAGATGTTGTCCTTCCCCAGCAGCCAGCGTCATAATCATGAGCGGACCTCAAGCACAGCCTGGAGGAGTCATTGAAAACAATGACAAACGCCCATCCGGCTTTCCACAGATAATGAGGATCGTTTTGACTTTCATCAAGATGAATCAGGCATGGATCACTGATGATGTTGTGGCCCCAATGCCGAGGTCCACCGACTAGTTGCCAGTCTACTTCACATTACCTCTTCAAACAGAAATGGTCCTCTTGAAAAATTTTTTTAAAATGTATCATTTTCTTACTGCAATTTTATATCCTCAGAGTCCAACAGTTCATTTTTGCTGGTTTGCTGTGAGGAGACTGTAAAAGACACCAAGGTTTCATACAAAACCTTATTCCCATTTACTCACTTCATCTTTAGAGGAATTTTTCACATTGATCAATGGTTATTGTGTCCATGTTGCCTCACGAATTTTTAACAGTAGCTGATAAGTCATATATATAAATTTTGGGGTCATGTGGCTGTGGAGATACAGCAATAAATTTTGGTCCTTTTGGAACGAGAAATGGGGCTTCTAAGTGGCATTTCTCGCCTCGGACAAATTTTTAACATTGGAGCTGAGATAGTTCATTTTTATAATTTTTTTTGAGGGGCATTTTGGCTGTGACTTAGCAGCTATACTAACATACAGGTCCTACTTTTAAAAAAAAAAAATGTGTTTCTAACAGACATTTGTTCCTTTCACAATTTGCAAAGTGCTCAAAGGGTGATGGTGCTGTAAGAAAACCAGGAAGAAGTATGACTCTGTTAATGGACACATATAGCAAAATTACTTTGTTTTTGCCAAGATCCTTTAACATAGCTAAGCAATCCCCCCTGTATGAACAAACCTATTTAAAGTACAATTAAAAAAAAAGAGAAACAAAGACATGGTGGGGAATGTCTCCATCCTACTTGTTTAAAAATTGTTTTCTATTAATTAAACTACTAAAAAACTTGCATGTACAAAATCAGCTGGTAAAAAAATTCCTCTGAATTGTACTGGGATGGTATACATGAAAACAGTTAAAACCAGAATGGATAGTATATCATAGGACATGAGTATGAGCCACGGAACAGAGAACAAAGTACAGAGACAATTTCCCTCCAGCACGTTGGAATTAAAATGAGAAAAAGAATGCCAAAAAAAGGGCACCTGGTGTAAACAGAGATCGTTTAACCACCATAATTATTCCAAGAGAAGCACAATTGGTCCGCACTCATACGCAGGGGCAACGCTACCCCACAGGTCTTGACTGTGTACTGGAGAAGGCTGGAGGTCTTTACTCACAACGTTCCACTTCCGCACTCTGTCTTTTCAGCACGACTGTTTTTCGTTGCTAGCGTCGATAAGGGCATTTTTAAACCGTTAATAGGATGACGGACGCCAGCCGTGGGCTCTCAGCGCACCCACGTTAACTCCGGCCCTGGCTGCTGAACCTGCGGTGTGTTAATAGTAAGGGTCCATTGTGAACCCGAAACCGTCGGCCCAACCCAAGCCTGCAGGACTGTAGCTTGCTCTGTGGTCTCTCGTTTTGGTCGTCATATGGATGTTTTTTGCTTGCATGCAAACTTTTATTATCTTACATTTTAAATAAAGAAGAAATCATTGCTTTTAAGAAGCTTGCCTGCCAGGGTCTGTATTTGGAGAGAGTGCCAAGCTGGTGTTCATTTCCTTCCGTTTGCGTGTTAATGTAGATAACAGACGGCTAAGATCCTGTTCTCTCACCCGCACCCACTGTAATTTCCTTGGCAGCTGTACCTCTGTGTTAACAGATGGCTGTACGCAAGGCACTCTGGCTCTCTCCGTTAGGAGGCAATCAGAGAGCTCAAATTTCTCTAGAAAAAATCAGATTTTGAAAAAGGTGATTTTTCTGTGAGGTTTATGTAGTGTCAAAAAGGAGGGGTCCCAGGCTTGAACACAAATTGAACAATTTGTGGCTTAAAATTTTCTGGGCGGAGTCACTATCGTTCGGCTATCAATGATCTCCAAAAGGGGATCCTGTCCCTAATCAATTAAGATGGATTTTGGAGTGAAACATTGAAACCATTGAATTAATTGGCTGAATCAGTCTTCACAGCCAGGAGGTCAAATTTTCCTTCTCTCCAAACTAAGAAGTGTTTGTGGGATGAATTAGTTACATTTTGTATTACTTATGGGGTTGTGCGGACGAAATAACCAATCTACACGTGTAAAAAAATAAACCTTTAAAACTGCAGGGATGGGTGTAGTTGTATTTATATCACACTTGAAAAAAAAGCAAAATGATAAAAATTGTTAAACGTATAAATAAAACTGTCCCTAAATAAATTCTGTAAACAAATGTCAGTTACTCAAAAAAATTCTAAATGGACAGTCACTATACAAACAAAGCTAGTGCCTACTTTGTGATACGGTTGATCAAACAGTTTTGGGGGGCTTCATGCTGTGGCCCAGACAGATACAGGTCAATGTCCGTTGAAACTAAAATTGGTTGGTGTCAATGACTCTTTTTGTGGGCACTGTTTTGTAAATCTGGGGGTCCATGGCAGGTTTGGGGCTCTGCTGTGGCCCAGGACAGGTATATTTCAAGTCCATTGAAACTAAAATGGTGGTTCAATGACTCCTTTTTGTGGCACTTTTTAATATGTGGGTCAGACAGGTTTAATGTCCCTTCATGAGCGGTTACATGACAGATATAGTCAATGTCTCAGGTTCAACTTAAAATGGTGGTTCAAAGAAACCTTTTTGCGGCACTTTTTAGAATCTGGGTGGTCAATGCAGTTTGGGGCTCATGCAGTGCCCAGGACAGGTATATTCCATGTCCGTTGAAACTAAAATGGTGGTTTCAAAGACTCCTTTTTCTGGCAATTTTTAATCTGGGTCCCATGCATGGTTTGGGGCTCATGCTGTGGCCCAGGACAGGGTAGTATTACAATGTCGCGTTGAGAACTAAATGGTGGTTCAAAGACTCCTTTTTCCGGCACTTTTATAATCTGGGTCATTGCAGGTTTTGGGCTCATGCTGTGGCCCAGGACAGGTATAGTCAATGTCCAGTAAACTAAAATGGTGGTTGAAAGACTCACCTTTTTTCCGGCACTTATTAATGTTTTGGTCCCAGACAGGTTAAATGGTCATACTGTGTACAGAACAGGTAAAGGTCAATGTCCCAGTTCAACTAAAATTGTGGTTGAAAGACTCCTTTTTCTGGCACTTTTGAAGTCTGGTGTCAATGCATGTTTGGGGCTCATGCTGCGTTCCAGGACAGGGATATTCAATGGACCTAGTTCAAGTAAAATGATGGGTTCTCCAAAACATACTGCTAGAGCCTTCTGCACTTTTTTAATTTGTGGGTCATGCCAGGTTAAGGTCATGCTGTGATACAAGACAGGGATAGGATGAATGGTTCTGTGACTTTTTTTTCTGTGACTTTATAACCTGTGTATTCCTAAATGAGCATGTATCCCATTTGACTGTTGTAGATGTTAATGTCCGCTACTCCAGGCCCTTTTTGGTTGTAAGAATGAAGGGGTGTGTTTGCTCTCCCATAGACTTTAATGGTCATCGGCGATAATCTATTATCGACTATTCGGAAAATCGTCTTGATAATTGCCAATATCGACTATCGACCCGATGACATAGTGCAAGCGTAATCGCTCTCACCTAGACATAATAGTTTTTTGGAACAGCATTTCTACTACGAGTAGATATATGAAAAATGTGGAGTACTTAGTGTACAGTTTTGATCAAACTGTAATGCCCCCCCTACCGACGTGCAAGTGACCCAATTTCAAGTGTAGGCACCTAATGGGCAACATGCTTCCTCACTTGTATAAAACTGATCTAGGTCTAAAACTCACTTTGCTGCCCATAGCAACCAATCAGAGCGCTCTTCTCATGTTTCCAGACCACTATATGAAATGAAAGGGGCTCTCTGATTGATTGCTATGGGCAGCAAAGTAAGTTTTAGACCTAAACAGTTTTCATACATGTTGCCCTTGGTTTTCAGATCATACCTTCCATAATTCAGGGATAGAAGATTCCAGCTATAAACCTGAACAAGCCAGAACATGGCTTTGTTCACCTAATACAAACCATTAGAACTTGCCTGCTTTTCCAAACTGACAACAATATATTATCATAACAATATGAACAATAAGGAACTTATCTCTATAACATGATTTCATCAGTAAATTAAACAAATATCTATATAAAAAAGGAAAGAAAAAAATATATTCATCAGTAATGGGGCTTGTGATGATGAGCATGATTTTTTGAATATGTATAGCCAGTAAAAGATATCTTCCATTTATTGACCTGATGAAGCAGAGCCTGTGAGACCTAGCAAAATGCATTGTCTGTATTTTTATAACGTTTAATGTTTTATTAAAACCGAATCGCGATATTCCTAGTGTCAGTTCTATATTTTAACATCTCATTTATATTGCTCTTGAAGCGTTGTTTTCAGCTTTTTCCTTTTGATTTTACCCCATGTTTCCTCCTGTTGCAGTGAGGAACTGAGTTACTGAAAAGCACGTGGGCTGCTGTGAATATGAGATTAGTTGCATAGAGTGCTACCTATACATTCTATATGAGTTGTACCATTATGTGCAACTGAACCTGGTGAGCATTTTCTTGTTAACCTGGTTTATATCTGATTTAAATAACCCTACACAAGATTATATTATTAATATTATTAGTAGTTATTATTATTTTTAAAGCGCCATTGATTCCAGGGCTCTGTAGCATTCGAAGGGGTACATAATTATCTAAGCAAACTATACAGATTGATTAAGGGATAATGACAATTGGCACGACAGAGGATAGAGGACGCTACCCGCTAAGGCCTTACAATCTACAAGGAGGGGGAAGAGACAGGAGGTGATGGGCAGACATGTCCTGTGGAAGGAAGTAGTGACAAGTTTAGAGAAGGTTATAGGCAAGCCTGGAAGAAATGGGTTTTCAGTTGCTTTTGAAAGCTGGTGAACAGTGGAGGAGAGTCTGGATGTGTAGGGTCAGTGGAGTTTTCCAGAGTGTTTGGTGAAGCAACGGGAGGAAGTCTGGGAGACGTTGTGTGAGGATCTGATAAGGGAGAGCAGAGTGGAGAAGGACCCTGTGAGTGAGCGAGATGCGTGGGGGAGATATTTGTGGAAATTAGGGCAGAGAATGTATGGAGGGGGATGTCTTGGAGAGCCTTGTAGGTCATGGTTTAGTAGCTTGAAATGAATGTCGCTGGGCAAATGGAAGACCAGTGAAGGATTGGCAAAGAGGGAGAGGCAGAGTAGTAGCGAGGAGAGAGGTGGATAAAGACGGGTCAGCAGAGTTTAAGGATGGATGAGGGGTAGCGAGGGTGCTAGCTGGGAGGGCCACTGAGAATGATGTTGCAGTAGTCTATGCGAAGATGACAAGGCATGGACCAGCATTATTGTAGTGCATATCCGGAGAATGAGCGGAAGCGAGAGATGTTTTTCAGGTGAGGCGGCAGGCAGAGGTGAGGGTTGGATAGGTTGGTTGAAAGATAAAGCAGAGTCTAGGATTACCCCAAGACAGCCGGGACATGTAGGGACCGGTGAAAGTGTGAGTAGGCGTTGACCTGTAATAAGAGATCGAGGGCAGGGGTAGAGTTTGATGGTGAAAGAATGATAGTTTCTGTTTTCCTCACATTTAGTTTTGTAGACGTGATGATAAGAAATGAGGAATGGAGGACAGACAGTCCCAGTGGATCCGGAGAGTAGAGAAGTGACATCTGGGCCAGAGATTTTGTTAAGTTGGGTATCATCAGCATACAGGTGGTAATGAAAGCCATGTAAAGGTTTGAAGCTGCCCGAGGCCAAGGGGTTGTAGATAGAGAAGAGTAGTGGACCCAGGACTGCCCTTGGGGGACACCAACAGAGAGTGGCCGGGGGGGGAAAGGTGGAGCAAGAATGAGAGACGCTGAAAGTCCGATCAGTGAGGTACGAGGAGATCCAGGAAAGAGCCAAGTCCGTTGATGCGGGGGGAGGAGAGGGATTTGTAGCAGGAGGGAATGGTCGACAGTGTAAAAGGCAGGGGAAACAGGTCCAAGAGGAGGAGCACAGAGTAGTGGCATGAGGCTTTAGCAGTTACTAGATCATTAGTGCACTTTTGTGTCCTTATTTCTTTATAGCAAATATTTGACAATGATTGGACAATGTTAGACTGTGCAGGAACACACCACTTTCAAAACTGTAATGGTAACACCCATCTGACTGATTGGTAATGGATTTCTAGGAGGAACAACAGGGGAACCAGACAACATAGGAATTCAAGAAAAGATGCTCCAAAATTGTTATTTAATGGGGAATGCTAATATTAACTTAAACAGGTATATAGGGAATGGCCAAAGTTCTTGTTTAATGCCCTTAGACTAGACAGTATGGGAACTATGGGCATTACTGAAAGGCCGTGTTATCTGAAAGTATTTAGGATAATTTGTACCTATGGTCATGCACTTCTTCTGCCTCCCAACAATAAACTCTCAGCTACAAATGAACTATAGGGTCATCTAGCTCTAAGCATAACTGACATAAGTTAACTCCAACTGCAACAACACAGCTTAAAAAAAAAACATCTACCATACACTATATACTTCTGTAATGAGTAGATTTTTTAACCTTTTATGTGCACATTAGAATAGGAATATAGGTTTGCTTGAACTCCTATGTGAAAGTATGGCATCATTGCTAAATAACCAACTGAACTTTGTTTTGCTACCTTGGTGCAACTCATTTCCATTTCATGCACACCAACTCTGCTCATAGTTAGCCATTGCCATACATTTCAAGATTGCAAGCAAATGGGTTAGATTGGTAGAAAAAGTTTTAGAGACATAGGTTGTGTGATCACTGATACATGGTAATAAATGTGATTTACACATCTGACATGGAATAGAAGCAGTATCTGTGTGAAAAAAGGAAGTAATTACATTCAAACTTTGATGAGAAATAAGATGTGAATGGGTAACAGCTTCATTGTGTTCTCCCTGGTTAATTGGTTATTGATTTATTTTGTAGCATGACATGTAAAAATAAAATCATTGATCTCTTGTACAATTTATAGGTTCTCTGCTCTATTACGATCACATGCATGAGAGGCACAGTGATCAGATACATTCATAAAAATGAGGTGCGCATCAACCTGACAAAATTATATTGATTTTAACTCAAAAAAGAATTCTACATGAAACACTCCAGAAATGGATACACTAAATATATCTGTGCCTGAACACTTTAAAGTTCAATAAACAGCACTCCAGCTGTAGGTGTCTGTATCACTGGTAATAACATATTTCTAGAGTTCATCTGATAGATATTACTACTGCTACTACTACTACTACTACTACTACTATTATCATCATGATTAATATTATCATTATTTAAGAATTTACCATCATGATGAGTATTAGGCTATGTTCACACGGCTAATTGCAGGGCGTACAGTACGCCCCGCAATTACGGCGGGTGTTCGGGAGCTTGCGACTCGGCGTGGGGTGGCTGGCAGCCCGCCGGCTCTATAGACTGTCATTACTCGCAGCACGTAAGCGGCGTGAATAAATTACATGTCAATTATCTCCCCGCACCTACAATACGATCGTATTGTATACGCAGGGAGAGGAGGCGTAATCCATAGTTCTCTATGAGAACTATGGATTACCGTAACGATTGAGGCGCATTTTGCTCGTATTAGAGCGCAGCACGCGCTCAATACGTGGCGAAATGTGTCCCAATATAAGCCGTGTGAACATAGCCTTAGGTTATGTTCACACAGCGTATTTGCTGGGTGTATTTTGGGGCATAATTGTGCTGCAATTTGCCTAAGTACACAATTAAGTATGGTAAAAATTGTTCGTTACACTTCTTTCGGGTGCTTACGCGTCGGGGAAGTTGGTAGCAAATGGTAGTGGGGCTGTTGAAAGTACACACTAGCCAGCGCGTACTTTCAACAGCAGGGGAATAGTAGTGTGCACAGATACGCCCTGCTTGGGTCCTGCTTTATTAACTTCAGTGTATAAGCCATTAGCAGTAATCCATACTATGTCTAGCACTGGCTGCTGACAATCAGAATTAATTTTTTTAAACAAACAGTATGGGCAGCATGTCAGAAAAGAGGCGCTTTCACAACAGTTTTAAGGCGCATTAAATGAGTGTTTCATGCACCTGAATAAATAAACCTGCCAAAAATGTAGCGTGTGGTATTCCTTGTATAGCATATTTAATTTGCCTGATTTAGGCGTATACTAAAAAAAGGCATATCATTTCTAGCATATATGATGCCCCTAATTTAGGCAAAATTCAAAGTGTCAAAATGCCCCTTTGTTTTGGTGTAGACAGACATTCATTTTACAGAGAATACGTCAACAGTTTTTTGGTGCAAAATACACCAGAAATATGGTGCAGCCCTAATGGAACATGTAACCCTATGTCTTTACCGGTTATCCGGAGCTCTGTTTAAAAAACTCTTAGGGCCACATGTATGAAAACTTTCTAGGTCTAAATCTCACTTTGTTGCACATAAGAACCAATCAGAGCCTTTTTTAGAATTACGCACTATTCAGCACGTACTACCAAGTACGGGGGGGGGCCTAGCCGTCCCCATTCACTGTTCATTACCAGTGGCATGTAAGCACTGCGAAGAAGTGACAATCGTTTTGTACGCTGGGGGAGACGAACATAATTCATAGCGGAGCGCAATTATGCCGTGTGAACATACCCTAAGTTGCTGATTTCGTCAAAAATTTAAAGAAAATAGTGCAACATGCCGCACTATTTATTTTTGATAAAATGACTGAAAACATGACTGAAACTCAATGAACACCATTGAAGTCGTATAATGGATTTACTGCCGCCTCTGTGATGGCAGCTCCAAAAAAAGATAATTTTTTTGCTTATTACTGTACACTCCGCACCCCCTCTTGAAAGAAAAAAAAAAGAAATGTAGATATTTTTGCAACTTTATTAAACAAAGAAAAACTGAATTTTCACATGGTTTTTAAAGTATTCAGACCCTTTGTTCGTATTGAGTAGAAGCACCCTTTGAGTTATACAGCCATGAGTCTTCTTGGGGGAAAGATGCAACAAGTTTTTCACACCCGGATTTAGGGATCCTCTGCCATTCTTTTCCTTGCAGGTCTCCAGTTCCCTCAGGTTGGATGGTGAATGTTGGTGGACAGCCATTTTCAAGTCTTTACAGAGATGCTCCATTGGGTTTAGGTCAGGAATCTGGCTGGGCCAGTCAAGAATGGTCACAGCATTGTTCTGAAGCCACTGCTTTGTTATTTTAGCTGTGTGCTTAGGGTCATTTTCTTGTTGGAAGATGAACCTTTGGCCCAGTGTGAGGTCCAGAGCACTTATCCGGGATATCTCTGTACTTGGCCACATTAATCTTTCCTTCAATTGCAATCAGTCATCCTGTCCCTGCAGCTGAAAAACACCCCCATACCATGATGCTGCCACCATCATGTTTCACTGTCGGGATTGTATTGTGCAGGTGATGAGCAGTGCCTGGTTTTCCCTACACATACCACTTAGAATTAACACCAAAAAGTTCAATCTTTGTCTCATCAGACCAGAGAATCTTATTTCTCATAGTCTGGGAGTCGTTTATGTGTTTTTTTGCAAACTGTATGAGGGCTTCCGTATGTCTTGCACCCTTTGTCAGGGTGTAATACAAGCATCAAATGTGTCCCAAGCATTTCTATGTCGGATCCGCAACGAAAACCCATAGAGATGAAGGTTTTCACTGTAAATTTGGTGGAAAAAAAACAACCTAAAATCCCCATTGAAAACCATGTAAAAATACTTGTTGGATGACACGGTTATAGGATTCAGAATCTGACGGGTATTTGACTTTTGTTGTGTGGACATACCCTAAGAAAAGAATACACTGAATGTTTTTCTCCATACAGAAAATAAAGTGCAAGTTCAGAAAACTAATACAGATTGTTCTAGTAGTTGTCATACTCTTTCAGATGTGCATGAAAGCCAAACATTATGGAATTTTTTTTTTTTTTTTTGCCTGTGTTGTCAAGGTGATCAATTCTGCTGAAAGAACAACTCTGTTTCAGGGTAGGAAAAAGAGAACACTATATCCATACGCTGTAGATATTTCTCTTCAACAACTATAACTTATATGACAAAAGCACCGGTGCTAATACAATATCTCACAAAATACAATTGGCAAGAAGATGTCACTGTTAATCAATATGACTTAGGTAAATAAATGAATCCTGCAAACGGCAAAAAGAACAACAAAATTATCCTTTTGCCACTAATGACATGTCTGCTCTAGTGAGTACATGCATTCTGCATGTAATATCAATACTGGATAATTTTTTTCTTTTAATTCTGCAGTGAGCTATTCCTCTGGTTATTTATAATAAAATGACAACTGGGTGTTACCATTCCCTTGTCAAGGATGTGTCCCTGTAGAGTTGATAGTGGCAAAATTTGAATGGAGGGTTTTCCACGTAAGGCCTGTTCACATGGTTATTTGGGCGCGGTTTTGGAGCCGTATGCGCCCCGATTTCGCTGCATCGGCTCCAACCCTCCCTGTCATTGGTTATCCACGTTCTCATAGAGGGAGGGGAAATAATGCACATTATTTACGGCGCGTAGTCCCCTTTTAAAATTGCTTGTCTAAGGGGCCGGGGGCGGCTCCCCTGCCCCCCCGCCCCGCCTTATTCAAGCTAATGGGGGCGAAATCCGTCCGATTACGGCTTGATAAAGCCGTGTGAACTTCCCAAAAGGGGGACCCCCTTTGCTTCCAGTTGTTTATCTTTAAATGATAAATAGCAAAATGAGAAGTTACATTTTTTTGGAACACAGATTTTGGTGGGGCCATGTCGCATTTGCAAGGCCCCTAAAGTGCCAAACAGGTAACCTTCCAGCAGTCACCCCCTCTTGAATTCAACACCACTCATCTACGGGTGTATTGTGCATTTTGGGCATACAGGTGTTCAACAGCTTTTTCTTTTATGTGGGTTGGTACAATTGCAATGATATAAATTTTATATAGTTTTTTTGTGTTTTATTACATTTACACAATAGAAATGTGTTTATAAAAATTGCATTTTTAAGTTTTCATAGCCATAACTTTTTTTTTTCATGTATACAGAGCTCTTTAAAGGGACTTTTTTTTTTGGGGGATTTTTTGACTTTTTTATTGGTCCATTATGGGGTTCTTTGTGCTTTGATACTTTTTTTTAAAAGGTTTCTGGAGCTTTTATCAAAATACAGAACCCCCTGGTAGTGTTTTTTATTTTTTTTTCACGGTACCGTGCGTATAAATGAATGCTAGCTTTACTCAGCAGGTGATACGTTGAGCGTTCCCAATTTGTTTTTTTTTTTATGTTTTTTTTTGCTTTTCCAAAAAAAACCCCATTTTATTCACAACATGTTTTTGAATTGCCATAGTCTGAGAGCCAGGACTTTTTTATTTTTCTGTGTACGGAATTGTGTATGGATTTGTTTTTTGCGGGATGAGTTGACTTTTTTATTTTTTTTTTGAGGGGGGACAAGGCTGTTTGAGCGCTTTTAAAGGGCAGGGTGAAGAAAATTTTGCAATCCTAGTAATGTTTTTTAATTTTATTTTTAACGCGTCCCCTCCCGTATCCCTGACAAGTTTTTTTTACCTGTGGGCGTTCGATTAGGTGATATGCAATTTTTTATAGTTTTTTTTGCTAAAGTGCTTTTTTTGGCATTTATATAATTTTTGATTGCTTTTTTTTCCCTTTTATGTGCTCAGCATAGACGAAAATCGCAATCCTGTGAGTGGTTTTCTTTGTTTTTTTTATGGCATTCTCCATGTGGGTTAAATAACATTTATAGGGTAGGTTGTTACACAAGTGGTGATACCAAATATGTGAAATTCTAATTTTTTTAACTTTTTTGAGGAGATTGGCATTTGTAAAGGGGAAAATGACTGTGTTTTATTTTATTTTTTATTTTTCACTTTTTTTTTCACTTTTTTGTACTTTTTTAAACTTTTTTTCACATCTCCCCATAAGGGACTTGTATCAGTGATTGAAGATCCACTGCAAATAGAGTAAATTTTAATAGAAAAAATTGTTTTCGGGATTAATGCCCTCAACCAGCTATTCTTCATTTCAGGGCCAATGTTTCAGGATGTCAGCTGCAATGTACAGCTGATTTCCCACAGCGATCACGCAAATTCTGTTTGTCCAGTGTCATGAAGGGGTTAAACAAATGCAGTACAAGTGTATACTACAAAAAAAAAAAACATAGGCGAGTGTGAAAATGTCTAAGTCAAAAAACTTTTTTTATTGCCGTAGCACCAATCAGAGCTCCCTTTATTTTTTGAGAGCACTTTTTATAAAATGAAAAGGGGTCTGTTTGGTTGTTGGGCAACAAAGAAAGTCAAAGCCTAGCAGTTTTCAAAATTCCCCCCCAAAGGTTTTTTTTTTCAATTTAAATTGGGGCCCAGGAGCGCGGGAAAATTAATTTTAAAAAGGTTAAAACCCCTTAAATTTTAATTTAAATACTTGACCCAAGATGTTTTAAAACTTCTCAGATAGAATCATATAAATTTTTTATATATTATATATATATTATAAATATATATATATCAAAAGGTTGTATATATTCACAGTGTGTATGAAAGCATTGCGGGAAATTTCAAAAATAGGGTGCGTCTAAGGGCCTCTTAAGAAACCAAAAGGAGACGTGTATGAAAGAGTTTTTCGCCCTTTTCTGGCATAAAATTCACCAGAGTAAGTGGTGTGCGGTGTTTGGTGCATCGAATGAACATGTTTAGTGCATTGTTCGACAGTTCCGACACTTTTTAATGTGTCAAAGGTGTTGGGGCGTTATGGAGGTGTGGCACACCACATTTGAACTATTAGGGCGCGTTTACACGGTAGGGCAAAAAACGGCGGTTTGCCGGCCCGGTATTTGTCTGTTTTGCGGCCCCTCCCCCCGGCCCCCGGGGGGGGGGGGGCAGCGAAAGAGGGAAACACCCCCCCCCCTCCTTGAGAGCACAGATTCCCTCCAAAAAAAGGCGGGAAATGGTGCTTGCTCAATGTTTTGCTGGGGCGGAAAAAACCGTGCGGGGGACTGCGCAGGGTTTTCCATAGAGCACAATTGTGTAATTTCGGCCCGGTTTTTCGGCGTTCTGAAAAAAAAACGCAACCGCGGAAAAAACCCCGCCGAAAACCGTGCCCTGGGGGAATGCCCTTAGACACGTGGGTGAAAGTCTGAAAAAATTTGGGGTCGCGCGGTAGTTTTTGGCTCTTTTTTAGGTACACCTGAAGTACGTCCTTTAAAAAATCTGGCATTGGTATACCTTGCATAGTAAAACTTAATGGGCCTAAAAAGGTTTTAAAAAGGTGCAAAGGGTGCTAGTGTATCATTGAAAAGTATGTAATGTGCCTATCGAGGTGCATAAATATCATTATATCAATACTAGTCGATAATGTTGTACCGTGTTGCCATAGAAAAGTAGAAAAAGGGGAAGAAAACAGGCGTACCTTTTTTGAGGGTAATGGTTTTTGAAAAATGAGCTTTTGGAGGATAGCTCCCCTTTTTCAGACATGTTTTTGTATAACACATGTTGAAAAAGGGGCTAGTCCTCGAAAAAATCACTATCAAAAAATACTCAGTTGCTTTAAAAGTATGCTGTTTTTAGTCAATTACTAGCCATTTTTTTTGGTTTGGACATATGTTTTTGAAAAGGGGCCCTTCGCTGAGACAACAGCCCCCTATTCAAATTGGGAGTCTATGCAGTCTTATGGGTGACGTTTTTATATCTGGCTTTTATTTGTGAGGTTTTTGGTAGATTTGTTTACAGTAGGTGGGGATTATACCTCTAAAATTATTTATTGGTCATAAATATCAATAATTTCTGGTCTTGATTATTCCCGTTGGATAAACAAGTTAAACAACATTTAGATCTGTGGATCATGTGTAAAGTATTTGTTACACCTCCCTGATGAATCCGCTATCCTTGTGGGGGAAACGCATTTGTGATGGAGAATTGCTGGATATCAAAAGTCTGCTGATTGTATAAATCACTTGTAATACACCACAAAAGCCACTGAGAAATCTATAGTATATCCTTACTGCTGTGGTGCCAATGGTTTCTACTTTTTCAATATCTTTATCCCTTTGGTTCCCCACATTTTATTTATTAGGAATTTTGACAAGGTATAGGTTCCTGGTCAGGGTCATTCTTATTGGGATGGCTACCCTGCATTTTTGATATCTCCTCTTCTGGAGCACAATGATCTATATCTTCAGTTGAATACTTCCCAAATACCTTCTGAAGGGTGTTTCAGGGATTAATCCGTATGCCCTACTGCCTCTATGATAATCTAGTTGAAAAATTACTTTAGCGTCACCCTTCTGGGAAGGATTGGCAGGACATATTAAGAATAAACCATCAGCCTACAATTTGCCCTCAGCAACAAGGACTAAGAGCAATTCTAAGGTTCCATTTTCTACATTATAGCTATGCAAAATGCTTAGTACATACTGTTAGTTTTTTAATGTAATTAGAGATGGGCGAAATTTTCAAAATTTGTTCGGTTACTTTGACGAATTTTAGACAAAATTTGTTTCGTTCCGAATTTTCTTCGGCACAAATCGCGTTAAAAAAACAGCTTTTTCCAGGCTGCACAGAGCCTGCAGGGGGCTGTAGAACGTTGTGCCCTGCCCCTTAAATATGCAGAGGGGGCTTGGGTTTTGGGCTTCTCAATGTTTTTGTTTTACTTGACGCAATGATGCCGCCGCTTTTGAATCGCTTCACAAACATTCCCGGGCACTTAAGAGGGGGAAAAATGACCAAAAAAATGAAGGGGAAAAGTAGCCTGATAAAATCATGCCCCCGAAAGCTGGAAAAAAGAAACTGAGAGTCAGGTTGGGGAACATTAGTGACAGAGTGTGGAGGGGGAGGCGGCAGCCACAGCAGCATGAGGTCAGGCCAAATGGCCCAATGAATTCTGGAGGTGGCCCCCAAAAAACGAGGGGGAAACCACAGAAATGCACAATTTATGAGGGGAGGTCCGGCGGAGCAGTTGAGGTCAGGCAGTGGGGACAATGACATTCTGGAGGTGGCAAAACAGGGGGGAAGCCACAGAATGGCACAATTGGGCTGAGAGCAGGGGGTTTTCCGGGGAGCAGCAGCATTAGGTCAGAAGTGGAAAATGACTTTTGGAGGTGGCAAAACCCGTATTTGGCCACAGAGTGGAAAAAATCCACAGTGTGGAGGTCACAACAACAGCGCATGAGGTCAAAGGGAGTGGAAAAATTGGGCATTCTGGAGGTGGCAAAAAGTTTTAGGCCACAGAGTGGCCCCAATTTAAAACCCGTGTTTGGGGGGTTTTCCCGGCGGGGGAGCAAAATGAGGTAAAGGGAGGGCAAATGACATTCGGAGGGGCAAAACAGGGGGAAGCCACAGTTGGCACAAATTTACTGGGGAAACGGAGGCCCCGGCCCGGGGGGGAGCATGAGGTTTAGGCAAGGCACAATTGGGCCAGGGTTTGGGGGAATGGGCAGAAACCCCCAGCGCAGTGAGGGGCACAGTGGCAAAAATGAAAACGTGTGGTTTTCTTTGGGAACTGCAACGCGCAGCCCGATGAGGTCATTTGAGGGGGAACCCAAAGAAAAGGGGGTGTTAAAGGGGGGTGGCAATACCAGTCCCTGGTAAAGATGGTGGTAGGCAGATGGAGAAACTAGCAGCAGATGTGTGGCATCATGCGGGTGGCGGCATCAGAATAGTGGCTGAGGCAGGTAGTTTGAACCCATACATGCCTAAGGCATTGGTGTATGGAAATCCTGGCCGATCCACGCCTGATTCATCTTGACAAAGGTCAGTCGTTCCACATTTCCCGTGGACAAGCGGGTTCTCCTTGGGGTAACGATGGCCCCGCCGCACTGAACACCTGCTCTGATGCCACACTACTGGCCGGGCAGGACAGCTTCTCCACTGCAAACTCGGCAAGTTGTGGCCACACATCCAGTTTGGCTGCCCAGTAGTCCAGCGGATCTTCTAAATGAGGTGGCAGAGTGCTGTCCAAGTAGGCCACAACCTGTTGGTTCAGGGACTGCTCCAGGTCCTGCTGCTGCTGCTGCTGGCGACTGCCCTCCTCACTAGGCGGGTGAAGGAAGCTGCTCATCAGTGACTCCAGACTTAGGTTACTACTGATGGAGCTGGTACTGCTCCTACCCCCCAGCTTCCCTCAGCAGCCGCGGCAGAAGTACGTGAGCGCTGAGGAACCCCCGGTCAGATCTGTCAGAGGAGGGACGATGCCGCACATAGGCAGCGGCCAACTGATTACGGAGGATTTCCCTATAGTATTTGAGTTTGTCTTCCCTCTCAATAGCTGGGAAATAGGCTCCCATTTTGGACCGGTAGCGAGGGTCCAATAGGGTGGAGAGCCAGAAGTCATCCCTCTGCCGGATGCTGACTATTCGGCTGTCACTAGCCAGGCAAATAAGCATGCTGCAGGCCATCTGCACAAGTGACTCCGAGGGGCTTCCTGCCTCCATTTCCACTGTATACTGCCACGGTGCTTGGGGGTCATCTGCCTCATCTTCCTCATCTCCATCCACCTCCTCCAGCTGCTCCTGCTCCTCCTCTCTTGTCACCTGGGTAGAAAATCCACTCATTTCACCAGACAATGCTTCTGCTCCAATGTCCTCCTCCTCCTCCATTTCAGTCCCACCGGACTCATGTGGCCACGAGATGTAGTCGCCACGTCTCCAGTCCCTGCCAGACAGATTTTTCAGCATCTGTTCCAGGACATGAAGCAGGTGGAATGACGTTATTCATCCGTAGTCCTGGCGACTGCCAAATAACGTGGCCTCCTCGAATGGCTCAACAAACGGCAGGTGTCACGCATGAGCTGCCACTGGCTGACATCAAAGTTACACAGGGGAGTACTTCTGTATGCCTGGATCATCAAAAAATCGCTATTGGCTTTCTCTGTTCATAACAGTCGGTCCAAACATGTGCAGGCTGGAATTCCAGCGCGAGGAAAACACGCAAATCAGAGTGTGTTGGGGGAGGCCGTTCTGCCGCTGATACTCGAGGAGGGTGTTCCTGGCTTTGTACGAATGGATAAAGTGCATGCACAGTTTCCTGGCCATTTTCAGAATGTTCTGAAGATCGGTGGAAGACTTCAGGAACCTTTTCACAACCAGATTGAACACGTGCGCCATGCAGGGCGCATGGACCATCCCTCCTCGGTGCAGCGCGGACACCATGTTCCTCCCATTGTCCGTCACCATGCTTCGATTTGCAGTTGGCGCGGAGAAAGCCACACATCGATTTCTTGCTGCATGACGCGGAGCAGTTCCTCCCCTGTGTGACTTCGTTCGCCGAGGCAAGCCAGGTGTAGAACTGCGTGACACCGCTGTGCCTACACATGTGGTTATGATGGAGCAGTACTTGTGGAGGCTGAGATGGTGGTGGTGGTGGAGGAGGAGGAGGCGGACATTGGCGCAGGTGCAGCAGTTTGACAACGTGGAGGAGAATGCGGCGTCTCCTGTCCAAGTTGTTGGTGTGCCTGGGCTGGAAGCACATTCACCCAGTTGGCCGTAAAGGACATGTACTGGCCCTGACCGTAGTTACAGCTCCAGATGTCCGTGCTGCCGTGCACCTTGGAACAAACCGATAAGCTCAAGGACTGACCCACCTTCTGTTCTACATATTTATGAAGTGCTGGTACTGCCTTTTTGGAAAAGAAATTACGGCTTGGAACTCTCCATCTCGGCTCGGCACAAGCCATTAGTTCTCTGAACGGTGTAGAGTCCACCATTTGGAAAGGGAGGGACTGCAGTACCAACAACTTGGACAGGAGCACAGTCAGCTGCTGCACCTTAGGATGGTTGGACGCATACTGTTGTCTCTTTGCAATCGCCTCGCTGAACGACTGCTGGCGCCATGAGTAGCGAGGAGCAGGAGCATCTGGACCGGGAGATGATGTCAAAGAGAAACAGCTCCCTTCTGCAGAGGTGGTGGAGCCTTGACTGGCTGCAATGGCATGCGTGCCACTGGGCGCTGCTGCTGCTGCTGTTGCTGCGGCGGCAGGATGGACCACCACATCTGAGCCACGTTTCTCCCAGGCCACCGGATGGTGACGCTGCATGTGTTGACGCAGAGCCGTGGTGCCAACGTTAGCTCCCTGGCCACGCTTCACTTTCTGCCCACAGATTCTACATATACCCATATTCGGCTCCTCCGGTGTCTTAGCAAAGAACTGCCACACCGCCGAGTATCGGATTTTACCGCCAACGCTTTGCACTGAGTGACTACTGCTGCCGCTGCCTCGCTGAGCCCCTGTGCTGCTACTTTCTTGGACCTGCGAAGCGGGTTTTTTACCCCGTGGCCGCTTGGCTCCCGACCTCACACTGCTGCTATCCTGCTGACTCACGGCCACACGACCCACTTGACGCGCAAGCTGACGCCCTCTTCTCCTGATGATGATGAAGCCCTTGCCTCACCCGGCTCCCAAATGCGGTCGGCTACATCATCATCTATTTGTTTTTAGTCCTGCTGCCCTCTCACGGTTTGGTATCCCGAGGTGACCCTTAAAACTGCCTCCCATGCCACATCTTATTTTTCCCGTATGAAAAGAAGCAGGGATTTTGGGCCCCCATTTCTTCGCTCCAAAGTAGTGCTGATGCCCTCCTAAATTTTTCATCCTCGTATATGTGGCGTGGCCCAGCCCACTAGTAGTCTCGGTGAGGGAACCGGATGGGAAAGAGGCGGGCGAGGACAGGGAGGGCCTGACCCGCTGGGCCATCCCAAACAAATGGTTGTGTTGGGGGTTCCCCCGATTTTGGCGGGGGTTTGTCGATTTTGGGAGAAGGGTTGACCTAGTCAACCAATCAAGAACCCTTGGTTGTGAAAACACAGGGGCCGCTAGAGACAGGGCATTGTGGGCCTCACCGGGCCCGCTGCGAGTCCCCTTGCTGTTCTGGGGCCGGGGCTGTTCCAGGAATTTTGTCCATGCCCTCGCAGGTGCAGACCCTGCCCCTTCTGTTGACATATTTTTGTTCTAAAATGTCAGACACTGTTTGATGTGTTTTTGTATATGATAAATTAAACCCTGTTTTGCTCCAAATGCCCGTAAAAAGTTGGGAACCCCTTGGGTATAATTGGCTCCACAAATGGGGCCCGGAAAAATTTACTTTTATGTGACGTTTTTTAAAAAAACTGTGTGTTTTTTAAATGTAAAAAACAAAACAGGGTTAATTAACCCTTGGAATGAATTAGGTCAGGAAAAATTTTTTAAAAATTTTGGGGATTGAAAAAAACGGGTTTTTTGGGGTAAACAACCGCAAAACAAGCTTAATTAAACCCCTGGATTAAAATTGCGCCAAAAGAAATTGAGCCCAAAAAATAGTGTTTGTAGGTTTTACAATTGGGTGTTTTCTACGCCACACAAAAGAGAACAGTTGTATTAACCTTTGCTTTTTTTAATTAGGCTCAGGAAAATTTTTAAAATTTTGGGTTGAAAAAGACGGTTTATTTTGACGCACCAGCAAAACAAGTTAATTTAACCCCCGGATGTAAATTCGCCAAAAAATTGAGCCCCCCAAAAAGTAGCTTTTTGCGTTTTTACAATTGCGTGTTTTTACGCCACACAACAAAAGATACAGTTGTAATTAACCTTTTCTTTTGAAATTTGGTACGGAAAATTTTATTTTTGGCGTTGAAAAAAACGGGTTTCTTGGGGTCAGCAACCAGCAAAACAAAAAGCTTAATTAACCAGGATGTAAAAATTTCGCCCAAAAAATGGCCCCCAAATATAGCTTTGTAGGTGTTTCAAATTTTGTGTTTTCTACGCCACAAACAAGAGATACAGTTTAAATTTTTGCTTGTGATTGGCCAGGAAAAAAATTTTTTATTTTGGGGTTTAAAAAGGGGATTATTTTTTTCGCAACCAGCAAAAAACGCTTAAATTAAAACCCCCGGGTGTAAATTTCGCCAAAAAATTTAGCCCCAAAAGCTAGTTGCTTTGTAGGTGTTACAATTGGTGTTTTCTCGCCCCCAAAAACAAAAAGTCAGTTGTAAATTTTAAACCTTTTCTTGTGAATTGGCTCGGAAAAATTTATATATTTTTGGGGTTTAAAAAGCGGGTTTTTTTTTTCGCACACAGCAAAAAAAAGCTTAATTAACCCCTGGGTGTAAATTGCACCAAAAAATTTAGGCCAAACTAGTAGCTTTGAAGGTGTTACAATTTGGGGTTTTTTTACGCCACCAACAAAAGATAAGTTGTAATTAACCCTTTGCTGTGAATTTGGCTGCAGGGAAAAATTTTTTTATTTTTGGCGTTGAAAAAAAGACGGGTTCTTGGGGTCAGCCAAAACCCAAACAACGCTTAAATTTAACCCCCGGATGTAAAATTGCGCCAAAATTGAGCCCCACAAAATAGTAGCTTTTTGCGTTTTTACAATTTCGTTTTTCCGCCAAAAACAAGAGATTCAGTTGTAATTAACCTTTGCTTGTGAAATTTGGGTCAGGAAAAAAAATTTATATTTTTTCGTTGAAAAAACGGTTTATTTTTGTCAGCACACCAGCAAAACAACGCTTAAATTTAAAGCCTGGATGTAAAATTTCGCCAAAGAATTGAGCCCCCCAAAAAAGTAGCTTTGTAGCGTGTTCAATTGGTGTTTTCTACGCCACACAATAAGAGTACAGTTGTTTTAAATTTAAACCCTTTTCTTGTGAAATTGGTACGGAAAAATTTTTATATTTTGCGTTGAAAAAGATGGTTTCTTGGGGTCAGCACACCCGAAAAACGCTTAATTAACCTGGATGTAAAAATTTCGCCCAAAAAAATTGGCCCCACAAAACTAGTGCTTTGAAGCGTGTTACATTTTGGGGTTTTTTTACGCCCCAAAAACAAGAGATACTTTTTTAATTAAATTTTGTTGTGAAATTTGGCTACAGGAAAAAATTTTTTATTTTTGCTTGAAAAAAATGGTTTTTGGGGTCGCAACCCGCAAAACAAGCTTAATTAAAAATGGATGTAAAATTTCGCCCAAAGAATTTTAGGCACAAAAATAGTAGTTTTTAGGTGTTACAATTGCATGTTTTTCGGCACACAACAAAAGGGTACGTTGTAATTAACCTTGCTTGTGAATTAGGCTACGGAAAAATTTATATTTTTTGGGGCTTTTAAAAGAGGTTTATTTTTGTTAGCCCACCAGAAAAAAAAACTAGTGTTGAGCAAACTGGTTTGGCTATGAGATCGATCGATAGTCGATAGTCGGCCCACTATAAAAAGGTTTTTCGATAGTGAGCATCGATTTTGCCCCGATGCCCATTAAAGTCTAGGGGGGGAGAGCAAAAACCCCTTCATTATTACCCCCAAACAAGGCTGGAGAAGTAAAATTAACACCCCAAACAGTAAAAATGGATACGTGCTACATCTTGGGCAACACATTGGGTTAAAAAAAGTACAGAAAAAAAAGTCCGGACCATTTACTATCCCTGTCTTGTACCACACCCTCCCCTTAAACGCATCCCCAAAAATTAAAAAGTCCCAAAAGGTTGATTTGCCCCTCTGTTACTTGAACGGGACATTGAATATCCCTGTCCGGGAAACCAGCATGACCCCCCAAAACCTGCATGCCCCCCACATTTAAAAAAGTCCCGGAAAAAGGAGTTTTAAACCCCCCTTTTTAGTTTCACTGGACTTTGGGACTTAACCTGCCCGGGGCCACAGCATGGCCCCAAACCTGCATGACGCCCCATTTAAAAGTGCCGGAAAAAGGAGTCTTTCAACGACCTTTTTAGTTTCATGGACTTGATAAAAATGTCCTGGGCCACAGCATGAGCCCCATCCCTCTCCCCCCCAATTTAAAAAGTCCCGGAAAAGGAGTCTTTAAACCCCCTTTTTTGTTTCATGGACATTGACTATCCCTGCCCTGGGTACGCATGAGCCCCAAACCTGCATGCCCCCACATTTAAAAGTGCCGGAAAAAAAAGGGTCTTTCAACCCCATTTTGTTTCAGGGCTTGACTATACCTGCCCTGGGCCACGCATGAGCCCCAAACCTGCATGACCCCACTTTTAAAAAAATTGCCGGAAAAAAAGGAGTTTTAACCCCACCATTTTAGTTTCACGGGGGCATTGACTATACCGGGCCGGGGCCACGATGCCCCCAAAAACCTGATGCCCCCCAAATTTTAAAAAAAGTGCCGGGAAAAAAAGGGCTTTCAACCCCATTTTGTTTCACTGGAATTGATATACCTGCCTGGGCCACGAGACCCCCAAAACCGCATGCCCCCCACATTTAAAAAGTGCGGGAAAAAAAGGAGTCTTTAAACCACCATTTTATTTTACTGGACTTGCTTAACCTGCCCGGGCCCAGCATGAGCCCAAACTGCTGCCCCCCCAAATTTAAAAAAAGTGCCGGAAAAAGGAGTCTTTCAACCACCTTTTAGTTTCACGGACTTTTGACTATCCCCTGCCCGGGGCACGTGAGCCCCAAACCTGCATGACCCCCCACTTTAAAAAGTGCCAAAAAAAAGGAGTTTTAAACCCACCATTTTAGTTTCACTGGACATTGACAATACCGCCCTGGGCCACAGCATGACCGGGCCGGAGTTACAGGGGGCGGTGAAAGCCCAGGCTGGGTCCGTATTTTTTAACACGCAGTTTAAAAATGCCTGATGAGCAAGCAAAAAACTGTGTGCTGAAGCGAGTGCGGAAGCGGAAGTGTGAAAAACCCCAGCCTTCTTTACACAGTCAATACCTGGGTAGGCTTCCCCCCTCCTATGAGGGGGACCAATTGAGCTTCATTTGGAAATACTGGGGGTTAACGTTCCTGTTACCCCCGGTGTTTTCTTGGCTTTTTTTTCATTGTACTCAAGTGTGGGGAAATGGTCTCTGTACTTTGTTCTCGCCCGTGCTCCATCTCCAGTCCTAATAACCTACTTTGGGTAAAGTTTTTGTACCCCCCTTGTAAATTGGGGAATTTTTTTAACACTATTTTGTACATGAAAGTTTTTTGTATTTTAATTCTAGAAAAAAACATTTTTTAAAAATTTGGGGAATCCCCATGTTTTTTTCTCTTTTTTTCTTTGTATTAAAGGGGTTTCTCAATCGGGGATTGTTAGTATTTTAAAAACATCTTGCAAAAACAAGTCATTTTGAATTTTTTGTCCATTAAAGTGTCCTCCTATTCCTTTTTTTGACAGCCCCATCACCTTGACCACTTTGACAATTGTGAAAAACAAATGTCTTTTGAAAAAAATTTTTTTTAGATAGGACCTTAGTATGCTGCATGTCACAGCAAAATCCCCCCAAAAAATTCAAAGCTGACCCTTGAGCCATTTTTGGTAAATTGTGAAGAAAAAATGTTTTAAAAAAACAACTTTTTTTTAAAATAGGACCTGTAGTATAGCTCATGTCAAAAAATGCCCCCAAAAATTAAAAGCTGACCTTGACCCACTTTGGTAAATTGTAAAGAACAAATGTCTGTTAGAAAAACTTTTTTTTTAAATGGACCTGTATTTTGCTGCATTTAAAAGCAGCATGACAAAAAAATTAAAAAAAATGACTTCTCACCCATGTTAAAAATTGTGAGGGAGAAAAAATCCCATTTAGAAGCACATTTCTGTTCCAAAGGACCATGTTTATTGCTGTATCTCACGACATGACCCAAAAAATTATAAATATGACTTCCAGCCACTATTAAAAATTGTGGGGGGGAGAAATGCCACTTGAAGCCACATTTTTTTTCCAAAAGACCAAAATTATAGCTGTATCTCACAGCAACATGCCCCCAAAAAATTTTAAAAAAATATGATTCTCAGCCCTATTAAAAATTGTGAGGGAAATCCCACTTAGAAGTAAATTTCGTTCCCAAGGCCCAAGATTATTGCTGTTCTCACAGAAACCATGCCTCAAAACATTGACAATGCGAAAACTTTTTAAAGTAAAGGAGTAAATGGTTTTCGGTGTTTTTCATGAAACCTTGCTGTTTTTACAGCTCTCACGCAAAACCGAAAAATGAACTTTTGGGGGAAAAGAGAATAAAAATTGCGTAAGAAATGATCTTTTTTAAAAAAAAGTTTTCAAGAGGACATTTCTGTTTGAAAAGGAATGGAAGTGGGCGGGAACTAATCGGTGCCCTCGGCAATTGGGGCCACAACATCTCAGAGATCCATGCCTGATTTCTTGAGAAAGTCAAACGACCCATATTATCGGGGGGAAAGCCGGTGCTTTTGTCTGTAATGACCCCTAAGCTGTGCTGAGGTCCCGCTCAGATTGACGCTGGTGCTGGGAGGACAACACCTCTATGGCGTGACAAGCCAGCTGGGCCATTGCCCTTTTGGATACCCAGAAGTTATTGGGCCCGGAACACATTTTAAAAAATCGGTGTTAGACGAGATGTCGTGCACCAGATCTTAAGCTGACTCTGTGTGTTGGATGTGGTTGTGCTTTGCATGCGTTGGTGAGGTGGAAAACAAAGATTGCCAGAGGCCCCCTTAGGCTTCTGCCCTTGCTGCTGCTGCCGCTACCCCTTTCATGGCACTCTACTGCTGCCCGCGCTGTGTTGTTCACCGTGACTTTGGGGAATTTTGAAGCAGACGAAAAATGTCCCCAGTTGATAAATCAGAAGGTTCCATTTCTGTTTTTTACTCTCTATTTGGGTGGGGGGAAAGGAAAGTGCTGATTTTTTTTTTACCGGGGATCCAGGAGGGGGGCCCACCCAGTAACTGTTTGTTTTTTGAGGGCCTTAAATGCGGGGATATTTTTGGAGGAAATGGAGACCCAAAGCACTCATGTGAGAGATGGAGCCTTGTTTTCCCCAACCCTTGGGTCGAGGGGCATAGCAAATGATTTTCCTCATCTTCCCTCCGCCTCAAATTCGCGCCAACCTTTTCCCAAAGGCAGGGTGTCGGAAAATCGGTTTTTTCTGGGGAACCCCTTTCCTCCTTTTTTTCCTCCTCCCCTGCCTCCGGGACGCTTCAACACAGCCCTGACTTGCTTGAGATGATGCCTGAGAGCGATGCGCCACCTTGCATAGTTGGACCCCCCCCAAAATGCCTAAAGAAGACCGTGAAATTTTGAAAAGTCGGGCCCTTTTGGATTTGAGGAGAGGGAAAAGGTCCGTGTCCGATCTGTGTCCCTCTCCTCCTCCGTTTTGGCGGGACCCGTTGTTTTAGAGTGTCCCAAAGATCGTTCCCGAACTAAGATCACCCAATGCTATGCTGACAAGGGCATTGTCCGCACGACCATTTTGGTGGCTTCTTCAAAAACTGGGAAGGTGGTGCAGGCTTTTCACCTGCCCCACCTTCGGTGTTCAACACCCGAGGTCCGTACCGCTGTTGCAGGCCATGTGTCACTTCGTCTGCGTAATGGCATTGCGCTGCTGCCCCAAAACGCTGGAGCATGTGGGGGTGGAATTCCGCGTGTGCCAAGTCAACAATGAGACGGTTTTAGGGGAGGCCGAGCTGACGCTGCAACGCGCCAGGCGGGCGAAGCAGGGTGCGAAACGGCGGAAGTGCGGAAAAACAGACCCCCGGCCCCTTTTCGCAGGCAATTTCCGACCCCGGGTAGGTCTTTAGAAAAATTGGCGCAAGGGTTTTTGGGCATGTGCCAGGCAAAAGGGGTGTGCCCCGCCCACCGTCTTAAGGGCGGCCAGCGATTTCGCCCGGGTTTTTCGCACACCACCTTTCCTGGCCCAAAAGGGCTTGGCACCCGCCGCGCTCGGTCTGTTGCTTAGAGGTCCACAGCTCCCGACCTGTGGTGGCGGTCCCAAGGCAGTTAATTTCACAGGCCTGGTGTCTCTGGGCACGTGATGCCCCCAGAGGACCTGGGGGAAAAAAGCCCCGCACATCCCTGCGGTTTGAGAGGTGCGCCGAGCCCGAGAGCCAAGGTCACCCCCAAAGACTCCACCCAGCTCACCAGGAGCTGCCAGGATATAGCGGGGCCCTTTGGGCCCTGCTTACTAGTCCTGTGTCGGTGGTGAGATGGACTTTTCCGGACACTGCAGACAAGCGCTTGAAATTTTAGAT
Organism: Phyllomedusa bahiana; assembly: GCA_025379985.1. Lineage (NCBI taxonomy): Eukaryota > Metazoa > Chordata > Amphibia > Anura > Hylidae > Phyllomedusa > Phyllomedusa bahiana. The sequence continues at coordinate 96,543 of JAODAL010004821.1, read as the reverse complement.
GACAGTGGTGGCCAGGGCAGGGACGGCTTTTTGGCAAAGAAATGCCTGATCGGGATCTGTATTGGGGGCAAGCGAGGGCCATGCGTGGCGGAAACCCCCTTTTGTCCAACAGCGGAAAGGCAACATTTCCCGGCCAAAAGCCCGGCAATGCCGACTTCAGGCTTTTGGCTTTGGGATGGTTTGGGTTAAATGTTTCTTCTTCCCAACCCGGAAGAAGAAGGCTGGCTGCTAGAGGCTGTGTACGGCGTGCGGTCGTCAAATGGGGAAGGAGAAGGGGTTAGGATGGGTCTCTGATGGTGCTGGTGGTACTCGGGCGACGGTGGAGGCTGAAGCGGAGGTTTATCCTGATCATGACTCTGAGGACAGGGCGCTGAGAAACGCTTGGTGGTGGCGGAGGAGGGGGGAGGGGAGACAGAGGGGTGGAAGTGGTTGGAGGCCCCGGGTCGGGGTTGGGCCCTTTTTTGGCCAAGTGTTTCCTTTCAAATCATGCATTCGCTGATGTGATAGACATGTTGGGGGTGGTTAACCCCTTCAGGGGTTTTTGCCTCTATTATGGTTTACGGCAAAAAGGGATTACATCGTGGGTGAATCCGAGGCTTTTCTCAAAGAAGGCCCGGTTTTGGGGGTCCCGGACCTTTTTTTACGACGATAAGGGGAGCGGGGTTTGCGCTGAGTGGTGGCGGAATAATATCACGGATTTGCGACGCCCTTCCCTTTTTGTGGCGGGACCCGTATTGAATACCATGTCTTTCCTCGTCCACTGATGAAGCGTGCAAGAAATTTGCGGAAAAAAGACCAGGATGGGCCGCAATGTCGTCATCATATCATCTAACACAGGGACTTGGCGTCCTGACTTTTTTGCATCCAGAAGCTGGGGCTACAAGCAAAGGGGCCTGCAAGGGGTTCCGACTGCCCGGGGTTTTTTTTCCCAAGACCCGGTTTCCCTTTACCCCCTCGATGGCACAATAATGGGGTCGAGCAGAGAAAAAATCCTTTTGGCCTCTTGTCTTTTAACAGCCTTCTGCCCCAAAGCATTTTGTCATCAAAGAGGGCTTCGAAAATGGATTATCCCAGTGGTGGGTCACGAGTTGACATTTTGGGTGCTTCATGTTGGACGGATGCTGATGTGCTGATGACGACATTTGTGGCCGTGATCGAGGGCGAGGAGGTAAGTGCTAGATGCAGGGGCATTAACCACTGAAGGCGATTGGGGACGATTTCGTTACTTAGATTCCGGGCCCTGACCCAGCGTGACAGGCCCGACGGTCCTGCAAATGACGATCCCCTGGATGCGTTTGTCGCCAGCACTGGGAAAGGGGCACCTTCTCTACCTCTACCTCCCTGTGCTAACCCCCCCCTTTTCTGTTACCACCTGCATTTCGCTCATGTTTAGAAAAAAAAAATTTGAGAAGGTATGGATAGTTTTGGAAAGTCTTTATTAAAAGCGGCAAATCACAGATTTCTAAATCCCTCTAATCAAAACAAAATTGCGGTTCAAAATTTTAAATGCAAGGTGTCTATCAAACAAATTTGGACTGGGCAAAAGTCCAAAAAAACACGTATCTGTTTTGTTTTGTATAAAAACGGTATTTTTTGCACCTTTCAATTCACCTGTGGTGAAATTTTAATTGCTGTTTTAAAATTTAAGTAGAGTGCGTCAATGAAAAGTGTGGGTGCGCAAAAGTCAAAAAAAAAGAACTTGATGTTTTGTTTACGATACACGGTATTTTTGGCAACAAACAACCTGTGCTGACTACAAGATTGCTGGTTTGTAATTAAGTCAAGGTGGAATATCAACAATCACGGTGTAATGGGTAAATTGAACAACTTCTGAAATGTTACTGATAATAAAAAATGGAGTTTTTAGCTCAAAGAGACCGAGCTATAGAAATGTGTTTTTCCCAAAATAAGTTAGGTGCCCAATACCGGAAATATTTCAATGCAAATGTTAATAATAAAAAATATTCCCTACCAATGTCTCCTAAGTCTTGGGAACTTTATCCCCGTGTTTTTTATAGATAGGCTTTTCTGTGTTCACCCCCGAGGGCCCCCCCCCCCCCCCGCACCCCCCGCCGGAATTTTCAGCGGTAGATGTGCTTTAAAAATTTTCTAGCTAACTACTTAAAAAGTTCAAATCTTAATCTAACTAAAATTGGAGGATCACGCTAAAGTAGAGGTTTTTCGTGCAGAAATATAATTTTGCTGAGCTGTTTGGCCACAGGCGAGCGCAGGGGCCTATCCCTATGGACGCTGAAAGACATGAGGTGAAACAGGAAAAAGTGTTCTATGTAAAACGAGGTCATGTGATTTTTCCCGCCAATCGCAAACCCTACACATCCCAGTCATGACGTCGCACACACATCTCACCTGCTCTATTTTGTAATCTCATTTTCTGGCGCCAAAATTACAGGAAGCGCCGAAAAAAAAAGGGGTCTTAAAAGATGATGCACAGATTTTAACCTTAATTTGCATGTCTGGAAATTTCGATCACCATAAAAAAACCCTTGCCGATTTTTAATTTTTTCGAATAAAAATCGTCAACACTAAAAACATGCTTAAATAACCCCTGGATGTAATTGCGCCAAGAATTGAGCCGCACAAACTTGTAGCTTTGTAGCGGTTTACAATTGCGTGTTTCTATGCCCAACAACAAGAGATACAGGTTGTAATTAACCTTTGCTGGTGAATTAGGCTACAGGAACAAATTACTATATTTTAGGCAGTTGAAAAGACGGTTTCTTGGGGTCAGCACACAGAAAACAAAGCTTAATAACCCTGAGATGTAAATTGGCAATAGAATTGAGCAGCCAAATTTGTAGTGATTTGGTATTGTAAGTAAACGTGTTTCTTAAATTGTATACAACTGGAACTGGCTTAGATCCACTGGGATATTGAATGTATATGCAGCTGCTGTGGAACGCACCTGGATTTCCAGATCCAATACCCAAAAAAATTAGAAATAGTACGCATTAAGAGAACAGTCTCTGAGACAAGCTGTGACACCCACAGAAATCGCTATATAAAAAATATCCTTCAGTAAGAGCTATCAGCAGCGGCAGCACCTTCCTGATGAGCACAGTGAGAGGTGTGTGAGTCCCGGAGTCACAACCGACTTATATAGTGCGGTGCCGTCACAGAATCCGCCGTTCTGATTGGCTTCAACTATGCAATGTCATGCAAGGCTATGGCCTTTTCCTCCAGAGTGCTTTTGCCCCATGTAGCGCATGTGCTCGCAGCCATTTTATCAATCAAATAGCACACTTGTTCACCGAAGTACACCCCAAAGTTCGACTTGTTCCGAACCGAAGTTTTCCTGAAATTATAAATCGTTTCCACTTGTAGAAATCGATTCGCCCATCTCTAAATGTAATGATTAAACAGTGTGCAACGAACCCCTAAACTCCTGGAAGCATTAGACAACTACAATTGTACTATGTATATCAATGCAATGGATTATGAGCACTAAGAAGGAAGCTTTTATAGTTATACAAATACAGAATAATAAGAATCAGTATAGAATGTTGTACCTAAAAATGCATGCTGTTCAAATGTAAATATTCACTTTAAATGTCTACGAAACAGGATGAAAAATATATTGCTGAAATCTTCTATTATTTAACAATTCTTACAAAAGTTAAAATAATTTATTAGGACTCAGGAATAAATTACTTTCCCTGCATTTGTTCATTTCTTTTTCCAGGACAGTATATAATATAATGATATAATCCGTAATATGCCTAGATAGATTCATGGAATAATATACGTGCACACATATTCTAATAATCACTTGTGTGACCTCTTCCGCTATGTGAAAAACATGAAAATACGTTATGAATCATGCACACATCGTTTTAATTAAAATGTATGGATTACCTATTTAAAGGAATGAAAACATAATTACTGGAGGATTAAAGGCAGAGAAAATGGTGTTTTTTTTTTCTTTAAATAAAGAAGACATATTACTTTGATCCAGATTAAAGGGTTAAAACAATAAACTGTCCCTAGGGGATACTGGTGTAAAACTCTATTCTTCGCGCCATCTTTATATACCTGATTTTATTGTCTTTGGTTATGGACTAAATGTTACATTGCGCTGAGAGGTGTTCAGCCAACCATTATTTGCAATAAAGCGACTATTACCCTTTCAGAATAGATCACTGTATATGTAGTCTAACATTAGATTTTCTGTTTGATAGACTAAAAACATTATTGTTTTTTTTGTCTTTGGGTTGGGGGGGTTGGTTTTTTTTTTTTTTTTTTTTTTTTTTGGTTTTTTTGGGTGTTGTTTGAAGTCCATGGCTACACATGCAAACACAATCACAATGACATTTAGAAATATTTCCTCCTTTCTGACACTTTTTGCTACATTTGTCACAATCACTTGTTTCTGATCTTTAAACAAAATGTTACAATATACAAAAGAAACATGAGCATCTAAATAACACATTTTTATGGAATTTATTGGGGAAACAATGTTTTTCTACACTTCCAAGGACCATCTGAAAGCAGCCCACTAGAACTTTATTAGTAGCATCTTTATTATCTAAGAATTACAGTCCAATGCTTACTACACATATTCTGTTTTCTAAGAGTATGTTAATACTACAGGTCTTCATGTGAAATACCATGAAAATCGTTGGATTGCGCATCACCATCTGGGAGTATTCCATGTCTCATGTTTTTGAATGGGAAATCTAGGTGAACTAGTACATGAGTTTTTTCTGACATCACCTTTTTGACACAATATTCCGGTCGGATTCCACATCTGGTAATCATTGAACTGGAGCCAACCCAGGTCAAAAAACCATGGTAAAATCTGGCTCTACATAACAGTCCGTGTCTAAATGAAGATTCCACATTGGACTTTTCACGTACCTAATCCCTCCCATCATCATCGACAAATTTTGTACAGTTTTGCTTGGTGTAGTTGTTTTAATAAATACAGAAGCTTTCATAGTTGCTCAGTTTGTAAGGCTGAAAAATGACAGGTGACCATCCAGTTCAGATTATTGTTCTATGGTGTTGATCCAGAAGAAGGAAAAAAAATGAAATAATACTGCTTTGCTCTGTCACTTCCTGGTCAAGCTGTCTGTAATTAGCATATGAGCTCTATGTATTCAGACTTCTCTGTTTATTATGTGTATTAGTTAGATAGCTTAAATTACCTTTACCAGGAAGGATGAGCTGCTGAGCTAATGTAAAACAGTAGGTAATTAGTGTCTTTTGTCTGAAAGGGTCAGCTAACACTACAAAGCTCTCACACTGCCGCTGTGTGATGACATCACTCTCTGCTATCAGATTGAATAATCAGCAGGGGTGAAGGAGTACACTGGTTGGTCACTCTGGGAAACTAGAAATCCCTCAGAAGGTGAGTAAATCATTTGTAGCTCCTTCATACAAAAAAAGATGAAAACAAAGCAATACATTGAAAAACGTTTCATTTAGTGTTCCCTACATTTGGAAAGCTATTCTTTATAGTGAGACAGCCCCTTTAAGCATACTTAGACTCCCAGAATCCTCCCGGAAGAGTTGAAGAAATTTCCTGGGTATAGTGTGGGCTCACAGATTGTGAAGACACAATTTACAGCAGTAGCTGGCTGACATATAAAGCTGGATTCCCTATGAAATGGCTGGGATTAGAGCTAGCTCCTGTCTGTTTAACCTCCAAGATACCACAGTAAATTATGTCCACAGCATCTAGGTGATAGACAGAATAAGGGGGCCACCCATCAGCATCCCCACAGCACAATGGTGGAGTGGGGTAGCCATATAATGGCCTCCAAGTCTGATATATACAGAAGCTTATTAGGCCCTGGACCAGGTACTAATAGAGGAGTATGTATTATAATAGTAATCAGGCTTAGTCCCACAGTGAGGCTAAAATGTATATATATTATATATATATATATATATATATATTTATATATATTTATATATATATATATATATATTATATTTTATATATATACTCACAGGCCCACATTATTAGGTTACACCTGTCTCAAATGCTGTTAACATTATTTCTATTCAGCCAAAAAAAAAAATAATGGCGGGCTATCTCAGTGCAATTTAGGCATGTAGACATGGTCAAGACTTTTCTCCTGCAGTTCAAACCGAGCATCAGAAGGGCTGGTCTGAGTATTCTGAAACTGCTGATCTCTGGGATTTTCAAGCCAACCATCCTTCTTGGGTTTACAGAGAATGGTCCGAAAAAAGAATATAACATCCAGTGAGCGGCAGTCCTGTGGGCGAAATGCCTTGTTGATGCCAGAGGTCAAAAGGAGAATGGGCAGACTGGTTCGAGCTGTAGAAGGGCTACAAGTGACTCAAAATAGCCACCACGTTACAACCTAGGATGGCAGGAAAGTGCTATCTCTGAACGCACAGTACGGCGAACTTTGAGGTGATGGGTACAGCAGCAGAAGACCACTCGGGTGCCACTCCTTTCAGTAAGAAAGGTAATCTGAGGCTCAATTTGCCAAGCTTCGAAATTGGACAAGTATGAGATGAAAAACGTTGACTGGTTGATGAGTCTCGTTTTCTTCTGTGACATTCGGTTGGTGGGTTGAAATTTGCCGTCAACAACATGAAAGCATGGATCCATCTGCCTGTATCAACGGTTAGGCTGGTGGTGGTGGTGTTCATGGTGTGGGGAATATTTCTTGGCACTCTTTGGGGCCCTTGGTACCAATTGAGCATCGTTGCAACTCTTGTTGAATCTATGCCACGAAGAATTGAGGCAGTTCTGAAGGCAAAAGGGGTCCAAACCCGTTACTAGCATGGTGTACTAATACAGTGGCGGTAGTGTATATATATATATATATATCATTGTAGGTGCCGCTCAGCTCTAGGGACACCATCTTGGGCCCTCCCTGTGGGTTTTTCGCTTTGGGATCGCCGTTCCTTCGTGAACGGTATTGGCAGTCTGACACTTAGGCTTTCTCTTTATGGCTTCAGAGACCACTTTTTAAGCACACAGTTTACACAGAAAAACAAACACATATTAAATAAACACTTGGGTGTCTGGCCACTAAAAACTTATACCACTGATTCCCTCCTGTCTAGAGGTCTGTGCCTATCGCAACATCCCCTCCAAAAAAACATTACACTGCTTACTGTGTGCCTGTTTCCTGTAGTCCTCTGGGGGCCAGAGCTTCTTCCCAGTTCTGTGCTCCACAACCTGGTAGCAGCCCACGCTTGTTCACATGGTGTACATAGGCTTTTTTAAATTCTCCAGAGTTGGGTACCATTATCCGAAGCTGGATCCGACACTTATAGCTGTCCCGAAAAGCCACCCCATACATAATGCCTAGCAGCTATTCTTGACCGTACCATTAGTGTCAGTAGTATAACAAACTTCTTGTTTTTCCTGAACCAATAAGGTGGCTTTTCACCACCGAGAACTGTTCCTCGGTTGCACATTCTGCAGAAGGCCTTACGGCCATAGACCTCTAGTGGCAGGATTCATGCGACTTCCTGCAGTCGATCTGTCAAACATATCCTCCCCCTCTGATAAAGGCCGTAGGGCTTTCTCACTTTGTCAGGCTTCCTCCAGGTTCAAAGCTCTTATTTTGGGGCAACCTCTTCCCTATATCCGCTGGGGCAGAGTTCGATATTGGTACATACCTTGAGGGTGCTCATACTATGCATCACAATACAAACGGGCAACAGACTGATCATATCCACTTTTTTACAAGGTGGCACAATCCATGCACGCTCTGGCATCAAGGATGTCAATCACCCACGCCCACTTGGCTGACATTCCCAGGGTGAGTAATGACAACCCCATTCTCAGAGCTATCTGACCTTGTTGGGCTGCTTACTAAAAACAGACTATGTTGGCATGGTGCCCACTGGGACGAGTTTTCATATCTTGGGTCTAAGCTTAAGCCAGGGGCCCTGGTTGGTCTCAGCAACCGCACCTAGTTCACAGAAAACTGTAATGACAGCCCACCTGAACAGGGCGCTATTCATCATGGCCCTCGGGGTCCATCGGAGCCAAAACCGCTACCTCTTGTCTGCAGGTTAAGAATGGGGTCCAAACATCTCTTATCACTGGCCTCTGGACCTCTTGATAATCTCCTGTCTATTTGGGTCAGATACAGTCTCAAAATTTCTTGGACCCTGGGAAGCTTGCATTTTGGCTACCGGCTGTTACTGGTTTTTACCGAGGAAATCTGGTCTAACTTACTGAACCACACTCAGCGATGATATCCTCCAGTGCAGTTAGGACCGTTTGTGGCACCATGTGCTCTGTGACACCCACTTAAATGTAGGTTAACAATAACATCAACATTTAAAGAAGTTGTTTTTTTACAAACATCAAGGGGAAGCCTGCCAGATTACCTCAGCCTCTTTACCAGGTGAGTTCTGTTGTTTTAAGGATCGCTCGTCCCATACCCCCTGGTCTCGGACACAGCAGGAAGATCACATTCACGATCTGTTTCTCCATTTTCAGCTTCCCTCTGCTTGACTAACAGGGGTCAACTGGCAGGCATCTGATCTATTAAAACCCCTACCAGGTATTGTCCAGTGATGCCCATAGCAGCAAGCTTAAGTTTTAACTACTGGGGCCACTTAACACTGCCAATTCTTCCTACATCCTCTCACATTCAGTAGGCATTCTAATAATAACCAGGAGTCTCCATTGGACAAAGCTTGTAGACAATTGGTCTGCCACCATCGACTAAAACTGGAACTTCACCAGTGTTCAGAGGACAACTTTCTCCCGGCCCACTTCTCACTGGCACTTTCTAGCAGCACACTTTGCATCAATGGGTGGTCTTTCACCTCCCCTATAATCATCTCTTGGGAGAACTCTCAGCTTCTTACCGGGTTTACTCCCCCCCTCAATACTTCTTGTTCACATCAAATTCACCCAATGAGCCTGGAGGCAATGGCAGACCACATTATAAAACAAGGGGACATTCAGGTTTATCGCACCCGCTATTTCATTTATAGTTCTCCACCTCAAGACACCAATCTGGCCGTTGTTCACATTAGGCATACGATGTCACCTTTTTATCTCAATAGGTTCGCGGACACCTTGCTGCAAATGGCTTTCCATCGGCTGTTCGCCCCAAACAAAGGTCATGAAATACCCTCTGAGATACTGTTAATATGCTCTCCATATCCTGTAAGGAAAATTCATCAGCTACTCAGAACCAGCACTCTTTCCTATCTGGGGATTTAACCGGCTCACACTGCCTCTCATCATGCTGTCTTTGTGACCCCGGCAGATATACAGCATTGGCTATACTGCAACCATTGGAGCCAGTGCAATCGTAGAACTTAAAGGTCTCAGAATGACTCTCTCTTCACACTCTGCAGTGCTAATCTCGCTCTACATCCACCGAGTGTCCACTCTGTACTACATTGCTCAGGGCTGCACACAGTAATTGCTTCATTCTTGCAGGCATACAGCTCTCCAGAGTCTGGACACTCCCTCATTTAAATAGTCTCCTCAACACATTTAGGAGAGTCTACATTCTCAGATCTGCAGGCTGCACACTGAAACATGAAGGCTCCTCTCTACGGGGACATCAACAGTCACACAGAATACTGGTGGATAATCCATCCCTGGCATGGATTTCCTGCAACTTGCAAGGCTACCATCAGGTACACAGAGTGTGCTGGGTCATCTGGTAGACACCTTTTCGTCACTGCCCTCCAGGACACTCCGCACACAGCTGTAGCATTCTCTCATTCACAAAGGTTCCCCACTTTTGCAGGGGTTGGCAGAGGACACTTATTCTAGGGCAAAACATTTTAGCTCCTCTGAGTCAGTGTGTTATACCCCTGCTGTCCATATTGTCGTGCACCCCAGGACACACATTTTCTGCTACACTCTCAGCCCTGTTAACCATGACCTCTGGGCATACTTGAGTGCTCGCCACCCCTGCTATAGTGGCAGCACCCTAGCAGCTTGTTCTCAACTTGCTTGTTTCTCAGGCATTAAAAGTAGTTAAGGGGGTTTTTGTGAACAAGTCCACACGCAAATTATAAGTCCATCGGACTTTGTAACTCCAGGTTTAATAGTCCCACAGCTCACAGGGACTCTTCTCCTGTCTAGGCTGCACATCCGGGAACATGCTTACCATACTGGTTACTGACGCAATGAAATAGACCCTAATGTCTTAGGGACTTTCTTATGCAAGTCATAGGCCCTGTCCCTTTCCGGCAGTGGGTACAGAAGCACTCAGGGGGTCCTTCCCAGAGAGTAACCTTATACTTTGACCTTCGCCGTCCCCCACTCAACTGCCAGAAATATGGGAAGCTTTGCAGAGGTTATCTCCAACTGGAGCTCTCGCAACTCAAAGCCCTGACTGACAGTCCCAAAACCCGTCTCAAATATATGGCAACGTCATACCAGTTTATGGTGGCGTCTCCTTGATGGGTTATAATGTCGGTTGCACTCTGGAGGACCTTGACACAGTCTAAAATTCAACAATAGCTGATTACCACCAACTTGCAACTCCAGGTGTTCACACTGGCGGCTTCTCCTGCGGATCCAGTTGGTCTGGGCCCGTGGCTTCAGGCAGCACGCAGGTCCGTCGTAATTCGGTCTCTTGACTCAGACAATGGACTCATTCTGTGTTGGAAGACAGGGCTCCTGGCCACGGGTACACACGCTCCAGCCGTCATCAAGTGCGTTACCCTTGGCATAAAGCAGCATGTGCACTCAGCAGTTCCGACTGGTCTGGAGGTTAACCCTGTGGGTGAGGAACACTTGGCTGTGCCTGTTTCTTGTATGGCTGCCTTGGCCTTTTTGCACCAGCCTTGTCACCAACCCTCCCAGGGGCTGTGATGCTTTTCTCTCTTGAATGGCCCCCTATATGACCTTATAGCCGCGGCACACTCTGATGCTTGCTTTGGATGGGACTGGGATAGCTTAGCCAAATCCTCTTTCATTAGGGCAATTGCCTGCTCGAAAACTTAATTAAGTTATCCCATAGCTAGAAGATATCCTTAGGCAGCATACAGTCACATTATTGGGGTGCATCCCATGGTCTCTCCACTGGCCGTCTCCTGCCCACTGAGCAGGCTCTTTTTACATCACAAAAGGCTGCTTGGGTGTGTCTCACTTCAGATCAATTCTGTGCTCAACGAGCTAACTATTCAGTAGTCCATGGTAAACGATACTATGCAGTCTATGTAAACTGCAGCATTTTTTGCAAATTTTGTGAAATGTCTAGCTAGTGCAATCTTTTTTGTACTGCTCCATCTTTGCCCTTGCGCATAATCCTCCATATGTAGGCTGCGCTCAGCTTAGGACTCCATCTTGGTCCGTCCCGGGGTTTTCTAGCTTTGGGATCGCGTCCTTCGTAGATCTCGGTATTGGCACACTGACCACTAGGCTTCTCTTTATGGCTTAGGACCACTTTATTATGGCAACAGTTTACACAGAAAAAAAACACATATTAATTAAACCCTTGCGTCGTTGGGCCTCTAACTGATACACAGATTTCCCTCTACTGTCTAAGGTCTGTGCTATCGCACAGCAATCCAAAAACATTACACTGCTTACTGTGTGCCGGCTTTCTGTAGCCTCTGGGGGGCCAGAGCTCTCCTCCCAGCTCTGCTGCACCCACACAACATGGTAGCAGCCAAGCCCCCGATCACCTGTGTACTAGGACTATTATATTATCCAGAGATGGGCGAATATCGGGCTGGACCAGGTAACCTGGAATGCGGGGACAATCCATCCACCCGACACTATAGCTGTCGAAAAGCAACCCATACCTAATGCCTAGCAGTATTCTAGCCGGCTACCATATGTGTCAGTAGTTAAAACACTCCTGACCCAATATAGGTGGCTTTACCCACGAGCCCAGTTCTCGGGTGGGCGCATCTGCAGAAGGCCTCTCGGCCATAGCACCCTTCTAGTGGGCAGGATCATGCGACTACCAGCAGTCGCTCTGTCACTATATATATACACTTTACCCAATAAAAAAAACACTATTTTGAAAAAGGTAGAATAGTGGCCTGAGGTTGAAGGGTGCGTGTTTAAAAAAACAAAACAAACATTTGCCTTGTCACCTGCACCTTGTCACTTTAACTCTATGTACTAATGTAGGTTTTATTTTTTTACAGTTGGAAATATAATAGATTTATGAATATGTTTCATTGATACTTGAAAGGAATTTTCAAAAATGACAGTATGGGTTATTTTGTTTTACTGTCAGAAGGCAGAAATTTAGCTTACAACAATTCCTGTATATTTCTGCTACTGAATATATGCGGAATTACAGTAGGTCAAGAGGTTATTTCAGTTTAATTTAACCACAAGAGCCTCTTCCAATGCACTAAGCATACAGGGACATAAAATGTGTGCTATTACTGTCTTTATTGGTCAGGATTTTGTACTTTGTTTGTTACTAAAATATTTCACTTCAGAAAACATATATATCCAGTTAAAGCCAAACAGCAATGACCTCAAGCAATAATGTGCCTGCCTGGGTATTCCAATGCAGCATTTCTACTCTAATCTCTTCTTATTATACCAATGTTTCATAGTCTGACTTTACTTTTCTCAGCTGTCACATTTTGCTTCCCATAAAATGCCCACAGATAGAAAACATGTATACAACAAATCCTCACCATATGTAAGTGCAAGCCCTCTGGTACTGCCAGCTGCCAGGTTGTACCTGCACTGCATAAGTGGTGAAAGGAATATGACATACATTGCAGACAAAATATACAGCAGAAATAACTAGGCACTGAAAAACACTATTATGTATACATTCTAGAACTGTTATCTCAAAATGACATACATTAGTCCTCAAAAATAAGCAATGCTGCACAATGTTTCTCAGCAATGCCCTTTAACGGCTCACAGTAGTCAAATGGTAGATATTGTAACTAAAAGAAATGGGAATTTGAGTCTGTGTCATAGCAGTGAGCTTTACACACTAGAATTCATTTTGACAGGTTTCTATTTACATGTTGCTGGTATCTAGAACTTCACACTTAAAGCGTAGCAGTAGTTTCTGGTGACTTTTCAGAATAAGCTGTCATGTATACGGCACATGAAGAATTGTACTATTTCTAGCCATTATATAACCTGTGTCTGGCATTTTCCACCAGTTTTCCCTCCTGTGGGTAATTTTCAGTTTTCTATTAGCTTAGCTTCAGAGTAGTTGGAGGTTAGCTGCTATGATGTCTCCAATTCACAGGATACAGAGAAAAGGGTATACCCTGACTACCCTATTTATAGCATACTCTAAGAACATACTTGCCAACTCTCCTGGAATGTTTGGGAGACTGCTGGAAAAAAGGGAGTCCTCTCAAGCTCACAGAAAACTGGGCAATTTATTATAGCTGTGCCCAGGGCCGTTCCTAGGGGCGGGCGAGGCGGGCGACCGCCCGGTGCGCCAACGCTCCGCTCAACCGAGGGGGCGCCGCCTGGCTCCCCGCCCGAGGATAGCCCCTGGTCTGCGCGGCCGATTTATAACAGCCGCGCAGAGCCCCTCGCATCTGCACGCACTCGTTTGCAGCTGCAGGGAGGAGGCATGATGGATCGTTCCCATTCTACTCCTCCCTGTATCAGCGTCACAGGGGCGCAACAGCTTTCACCGCCACCCCCTGTGACAGCTCGATCTCCTCGGCTCAGCTCTGCCCCGAGGGAAACTCTGGGAGCTGCTACACTGCTCTGCAGCTCCCGGGGCTGGACGCAGGGACCGTGTCTGTTTGTAATTTTTTTTATGTTATTATTAGCTTACAGGGGCATCTAATGCAACAGGGGGCATCTAATGGCTACAGGGCATCTAATGGCTACAGGGCAACTAATGGCTACAGGGGGCATCTAATGGCTACAGGGGGCATCTAATGGCAACAGGGGGGCATCTAATGGCTACAGGGGCATCTAATGGCTACAGGGGGGCATCTAAAGGCAACAGGGGGGCAACTAATGGCTACAGGGGGATCGTAATGGCTACAGGGGGGCATTTATGGGCAAATACAGGGGGGGCATCTAATGGGCTACAGGAGGGGCATCTAATGACAACTGGGGGGGGCCAACATAACCCCCCGGGGGATGGCACCTATGGTACAGGGGGGCATCTACAATGGCTACAGGGGGGCATGTAATGACAACAGGGGGGCATCTAATGGCTACAGGGGGGGCATCTAATGGCAACAGGGGGGGCAACTAATGGCAACAGGGGGGCAAGTAATGGCTACAGGGGGCATCTAATGGCTACAGGGGGGCAATAATGGCATCAGGGGGACAATCTAATGGCTACAGGGGGCCACTCTAATGGTCTACAGGGGGGACATCTAATGGCTACAGGGCGCCCAAACGGGCAATGTAATAGTTACAGGGGGGCATCTAATGGCAACAGGGGGGCACCTAATGGCTACAGGGGGGCACCTAATGGCAACAGGGGGGAATCTAATGGCAACAGGGGGGCATCTAATGGCAACAGGGGGGGGGGCATCTAATGGCTACAGGGGGGCATCTAATGATAACAGGGGGCACCTAATGGCTACAGGGGGGCATCTAATGGCAACAGGGGGCACCTAATGGCTACAGGGGGGCATCTAATGGCTACAGGGGGGCATCTAATGACAACAGGGGGGCATCTAATGGCAACAGGGGCATCTAATGGCAATAGGGGGGCATCTAATGGCAAACAGGGGAACTAATGGCTACAGGGGGATTTATGGCAAACAGCGGGGCATCTAATGCAAAACAGGGGGGAATTTATGGCAACAGGGGGAGAATGTACTGCAACGGGGCGGCATCTAATGGCTACAGGGGGGCATCTAATGGCAACAGGGGGGCATCTAATGGCTACATGGGGACATCTAATGGCTACAGGGGGGGCATTATACTGGCTACAAGAGGGGCATCTACTGGCTACAAGGTCATCTATTGGCTACAGAGGTATCTAGTGATGATAAATTGAGGCGTCTAAGATGTTGTTTGGGATATTCTACAGTGAAGAGTCGAGGCCGGGAAAAGACGTCATGGCATCTGGGACAGATGGAGAAGAAGAAGAGAAAAAGAAAAACTCTTCAGAGACGTCTCCTGTAAGTGCCTGGATGTAACTTTACTTGTATGTCTGCAGAGCCTGTGTACAGCGGGTATCCACCACTGTACGGTCACTGTATGCTAGGTATATGGTTTTTTGTAGTATAAATTGGTTTATATCAGTAAATGGTCGTTTGGTAATTATTCGGTTCACTATGTGCTGGTGATAATGTGGTCCTGGTTATGTGACAGGTATAATTCAGTCACTATGTGGTCATGGTGTGACAGTATTATTCGGTCACTATGTGGTCATGGTGTCATAGTATTCGGTCACTAAGTGGTCACGGTGTCGCAATATTCGGTCACTATGTGCTGGTGATATGTGGTCTTAGGGTGTAGCGGTGCTATTTGGTAAATTTCTTCACCTCGCCCTTAGTGCAATTTAGCCTAGGAACGGCCCTGCTTCTTTTAGACTGTTTCTCACTTGCCACTTCACTGTGACATGTGTTAAGTGGGTCCCTGAAAGGTATAACACTGCATTGCAACCACTGCAACAGCAACACTACAGTAACCCAGCAGCCTAGAAACAATCCTGTATAGTACCAATATAGTAAAAATAGAACAAAATTAGTCAACTAAAAATTGCAATGAATAACTCACCAGGCACTTATACTTTATGGGCCTCATGTATGAAAACTTTCTAGGTTTGACTCTCTTTGTTGCCCATAACAACCAATTAGACTGCCCCTTACATTTCATATAGTGCTCTAAAAAATGAAAGAGGAGATCTGATTTATTGCTATTGGCAACAAAGAAAGTTTTAGACCTGCACATTTTTCATTCATTTTTCATTCATATCTCCCTATATCCCCTCCTAACATTTTTCTAAAGAACTTTTACTCTAACATATGATATATTATATTTTTATGTTTTGGGTGAAAATGTCATTATATAGAAACAAAGTTGATCTGTTTGGTCTTGCTGTATTGAAAAGTTCTTATGTTCAAGTATTAGGATATCTATTAGCACAGCTCCAAGGGAATAAAAAAAACATCTTCTTATTCAATGCATTTTACAGTCCGATAAAAGACAGTGACACATTCCAGACGCTTACGCGTTTCTGACTTACATGGCCCTTGTTTACAGCATATTGTGGAATGCAATATGTCACTGTCTTATTGGACTTTTAAATGCAATGAATAAACAGAAGTTTTTATATATTTCTTTGGAGTTGTGCCGACACCAGTTCATGTTTTTGGATTGCAGGTCAACAATTTTTGACCATATCTTCTGAATATTCAAAATTGACTGAAAGAAATTTGAAGCAACCATGAACAGTAGGAGCAGTGTGCACCAAAACGCTATTCAGCTTGTGTTGTTTCGTAACTATTAGCTTATTAGAAAAATATTAGCCCTTTGCTCGTTCTGCCATGTAGATACTGTTGGTATCCATTGTTTTAAATAATGGCTCTTACATTTTATAGTCTAGATCATGCAAAACTCAAGACCCATGGCCTGGTTCTGGCCTGCCACATAAATTTATGCGGCCCACAAGAGCTTAAGGGTATGTTCACATGGCTGATTTTGATGCTGTTTTTGAAGCAGTTTTCAGAGCGTTTCCGTTCTCAAAACAGCATCAAAACCTCGCCTGAAACACGCTTCTTCAGAAGAGGTTTTAGACGCGTTTCTCGGCACGTTTTTGGATGAGATTTTGGGCGAGGTTTTGAACGAGGTTTTCAACACTGTTTCATCCATACAGATTAATAGCCAGGTCAAAAAAACGCACCGAAAAACGCTCCAAAACCGTGTAAAAAAACGCACCAAGAAACGCGCCTAAAACACACTTCAAGAATTGACAAGATACTTCTTTTTCAGCACCCAAAACAGCTTCCAAAGAAGCGCGTAAAAACCTTGTCGTATGTGAACTATAATGCTGTTTTACATAGGAATCAATTAAATGAACTGGCGGCATTTTAGAGGTATTTTGGTTGCTCTTTTGGGTGTGGAGATCCTCCAAAAATTGCGTCCAAAACAGTGTCCAAATAAGCCATGTGAACATACCCTAACCCCTTAACGTCAAGGCCTATTTTTTTTCACGCTCGTTTTTCCCTCCTCGCCTTCCCAGAGCCATGATTTTTTTATTGTTTTATAAGCATAGAAAAATTATGGATTTTATTTTACGGGATAAGATGTACTTTCTAATGATGTAATTCACCATACCATAGAATATACTGGAGAACCGTGAAAAAAATTCCAAGCTGGGCGTTCAATCTTCGGTAAAAATTATACGAATCCGGTAATACCAAACATGTATGGTTTTTGTGATGTTTTAGTATCAATCAGCAGCCTGAGGTCGGTCCACACCCCCTTTGCTGTTATTGACTGCCTGATATTTAGTTCAGCTCTGGTCGGGACACAACCCCTGTGCTGTGATTGGCTGTCTGCACTCTCTGTGATCACTCCCCTCTGAGCTGTGTGAAAATAAAAGTGAAACTGGCTGCTCTGAGCTAGTAAAGACTGCCTGAACTCCTCTCTGCTCCTCTCACAGTGGTAGCTTTATGTGAAGGATCTGGGCAATTACTGAGTCTGTAGCCGCTAGTTTCACTCTCCTCCCATATAACACAGCATTATGCACTCTGCTCCCCCTCTACCTCCTGCCTGATAACAGAGGAGGGAGCACATTTGTTTCATCATTTCAAGCTGTATGTATAACTGTTTACACCAATACAGGTGGTGCCTGGGAGGGAGGTGACTATCACAGCTCTCCAGACATGAGAACTGACCACTGCAGGAGGTCTGCAGAGCTGTGAGATCTCTTCTCCTTCCCTCTGCTCACACAGAATGATGATGATGACTCAGGAGAGAGCAGGGAAACACAGTGAGGAAAAAATGCCCCTGGATTTGATGCTGTAAGCTGGAGAGATAGCATAAGATGCCTGTGAAAGCCTGTAGGGAGACAACCCCTTTAAACACAGCAAGCAGGGATAGACAAGGTCCAGAGGCAGAAGAACAGGCTCTCTACTTTCCCAGGAGGATGCAGCCAGCACTTGGCAAAGGCTGTGGCACCAGCAAATGGAATGGGCACCATCTTGGATTCAAAGCTTTGGCACGCACCTCCACACTGCTTTATTCTGCAACTCACAGTCTGTGGCACAGCTCTGACAGCCCTATCCAGGCACAATAGCCACCCTCCAAGTCCTTACAACAGTCCATTGAAGGCAACCATAATATTAATGTAAAAATGAGTTTGACACCCCTAGTCTAGATGAATAAAGTCAGAGTAAACTGGGTAATGTTTCTCATTTTGCGCATTAAGATTATTATGCACATTAGACTTGACCACATTTGCCATATTCAGCAGAACCATCTGACTTTTATATGTGTATTGCATACCTCTCAAGTTCTAAAGATTGCAAAGAGAGACACATTAGGCCATGCCTCCAACTGCACCAAACGCTTTAAATCACACCAGGGCACACCTCTAACCACACTCAAACACATGACATTGCACCAGAAGAACCCTCCCCTAAACATGCCCCACCTAACACAATCATGCTCTACCCTCTCTAACAGACCAGCTCCAACACAACAGCGGCATTACTGGGGTCTACAAAGATGTATTCACATAAAGTAATATATTGTATGTACATAAATCCATGCAAATAGCTGTAAGACAATGTGCTATGGATGTTACATCTATAATGATTGTACAGTGACCACATAATACCGCTGTACAAGGAGCAAATATCACTGTATTGTTACTGAGCAAACCAAGATCAATATTATCAATGATACCACTATACATAGATCAAATAATACCGCCACATCATGACTACATAACACCACCACTGAGTGACTGAATAATGCCCCACATCATGACTACATATTCCCACATAATAGTGACTAAATAATACTTCCATACTGTTCCTGAATATAAAGCATTACACTATTACCAATATTCCTGACATACATTGACCCCATAGTGGTAAATATCATTTGTACACAGGCTCTGGAGAGATATATTAGTGCCAAACAGTGACACTATAGTGGAACAGTTATACACAGATGCTTTGTAGATCTATATTACTGCCATACAGTAACCATATGTGGGAAAATACCAGTTGTACACAGGTGCTCTGCATACATATAAGTGATTACAGTGCATAGAGAGAGAAAGAGAGATGCTGAGGTTGAGTGGCCCACTGCCTAATTGGCCATCTGAGCTCCTCCTCACCTTGGCTAATTCTGCCATCTTTGTCCTCAAGGAGCTTTGGCCGGTTGGTTATTTTCTGCCCCTGCCACGACCAGCCATCTTTAAAGTCCTTGGTTACTGACAGAAAACTGCAACTTGAATGTACCAAACACCTCGTATTTGCACTCGGACTGTCTAGTGCTGAGCTGCTTAAGACCCCTGCATTAAAAAATGACACTGCTGGTAGTCCCTAGTGTCTGAGAGTATGGGCCCCGCACTCATACACACTATTGTCTTGATATCACCACGCTGCCACCAATCTGTCTGGAAAAGGACCGCGCCCACTCGAGGGCCGATGGCTTGACTTGGGGTGTATTCGTTACATTGCACTTCCCCCCAGAGGTACGCAAGGTCAGCCGGATACGGTTTCACAGTTAACCCATGTCCATACGGGCACAGGGAGACCCAGGGAGTGCGAGAGGATACCCCACTCGTCTACAACCCTGAACGACTGGGAGAGATCTGTTTACCCACGCGAGTGAAACAAAACTCTGCCAGCCCAGTAGAATGCCACCAGTTCCTCATTAGTTATAAGCCCGGTCTGTCAATTCATTTTAGCATAAACTGGTCACTGGGGACCAAGAGAAGGCAGAGGTACTAAATAGGTTCTTCAGCTCAGTATATACTATCAATGACCTGGCCAAGTGCAGATGTAGGTGGTGCCAGTACTGTTAATACATAATCTGCTATAATTAATTGGCTCAGTGTAGAAAAAGTCAAAACCAAGTTACATAAACTGAATTAGAACAAGGCTCCAGGTCATGAATGAATACACCCAAGAGTTGTTAAAGAGCTCAGCTCAGTTATCTCTGAGCCCCTGTATATGATATTTAGAGATTTTCTGGTGACTGGTATAGTGCCAGGAGACCGGCGCAATGCAAATGTAGTTCCCATCTTTAAAAAAGGTTTCCAAGTCTTGCCCAGGTAATTATAGACCAGTAAGTTTAACATCTGTTGGGGGAAAAATGTTTGAGAGGCTCATAAGGGACTATATACAGGAGTATGTTGACAAATACAATATTATTATTTATTGCCAGCATGGATTTACTAAGGACAGAAGCTGTCAGACCAATCTGATTTCTTTTTATGAAGAGGTGAGTAGAAGTCTGGATAGCGTGGCAGCTGTGGATATTGTGTTTTTAGACTTTGCAAAGGCATTTGACACTGTACCGCATAAGCGTTTGTTATGTAAATTAGAATCCATTGGGTTAGAGATAACAGTATGTAGTTGGATTAAAAACTGGCTGTGGAATCGTACTCAGAGAGTGGTGGTAAATGACTCCTACTCTGAGTGGTGTGCCGCAGGGCTCATTTTGGGTCCTCTCTTATTTAATGTATTTATTAACGCTATAGTGGAAGGGATCAATAGCACGGTTTCTATTTTTGCAGATTACACAAAGCTATGCAGGGTAGTGCACTCTAAGGAAGATACTCATAAATTGCAAGCAGACCTGGACACACTGAGTGATTGGGCAACCACTTGGCAAATGGTGTTCTATGTGGATAAATGTAAGGTTCTGCATCTGGGTATAAATAATCTACAGGAATCATATGTCCTAGGGGGAGAAAATCTTGGAGAATCGCTTGTTGAGAAAGATCTGGGCATTCTTGTAGATCATAGACTACAGAACACCATGCAATGTCAATCAGCTGCCTCTAGGGCAAGTAAGATATTGGCGTGTATTAAAAGAGGCATGGACTCGCTGTACAAGGATGTCATTTTACCGCTGTGCAAAGCATTGGTGCGTCCTCACTTAGAATATGCTGTTCAGTTCTGGGCCCCAGTTTATAGAAGAGATGTAATGGAGCTAGCGAGAGTACAAAGACGAGCAACCAAACTTATAAGGGGAATGGAGCATCTTAGTTATGAGGAGAGGTTAGTAGAATTGAACTTATTTAGTCTTGAGAAATGACGGCTTTGGGGGGACATGATTAATTTATATAAATATATAAATGGTCACTACAAAAAGTATGGGGAAAAATTATTTCAAGTGAAGTCCCCTCAAAAGACAAGGGGACATTCCCTTCGAATAGAGAAAAAAGGATTCAATCTCCAGAGGAGAAGAGCGTTCTTCACTATAAGAACTGTGAATCTGTGGAATAGCCTATCTGAGATGCTGGTCACAGCAAGAACTGTAGAAAGTTTCAAGAAAGGCTTAGATACCTACCTGGAACTAAGGAATATTAATGCGTATGTAGCTATGTAAAATTCTGGATCTGGCTGCTGGAGGCTCTGGGGTCAAAGATAGGGTCTCCACTGGAACAGATTGGTTCTTGCCTTGTGGGTTCCAGCGCATTAACCAGTGGTGAGGCTGCGCTTAATGTCCTTGTCTCTCTCCCTTCACCCACATTTTACCCACCCTTGGTTAAACTTGATGGACACGTGTCTTTTTTTCAACCGTACTAACTATGTAACTATGTAACTATGTTACAGACTTATAGGCCAGGAACCAGCTCAGGTAGCAATATATTAGAGACTGAGAAAAACGAACACGTGAGATTGGCGATCAAGACAACAGACCAGCTCAGGATTAAAGGGAACCTGTCACATAGATTATACCCCCCTTGCTGAGGGCAGCACAAGGTAGTGTCAGACCTGCTGTTTCCAGCACTGTGTCCCTTATTCTGCAAGATGCAGCAGTTTTAGAGCATTTACCCCTCAAATCTTATTCATGAGTAGATGTTAGCCCCACCCACCAAAGGCTAGCTCCGCCCACTGACAGTTATTCACATGTTTCTACCTATTCAAAGTAATAGGTTTGTCAGTTGAGGTGGGCGGGGCTAGCCTCCGATTGGCCGGGTTTGAAAAAAACTGACACTCTGAAGGACTCTTCGAATGACTCTTCTGGCTGAAAACTGCAGATTTGAAAATTAAATTCACGAAAACTACAGCATTTTACAGAATAAGGAACACAATGCTGGAAACAGCAGGTCTGGCACTACCTTGTTCTGTCCTCAGCCAGGGGGGCAAAAACTATGTGACAGGTTCTCTTTAAAGTATAAAGATTTAATCGCCTTTTGAGCGCACTAGACAAACAATACATACAAAGGGGTATAACTATACAGATATTGTTCAGAGGTGCAAATACGGATATGGTTATAGACAAAGATTCAGCAAGATGTGTCTATTTACCTTAGGTTGGCCTTGTGCTGGCATACAAAGGGGTAAATGCAGCCTGTTGATTCTGGATGCTCCAGTACGCTCAGCGTAACCCCTTTACCCAATGGAGATGATCCTGGGAGCAGTTGCGCTTCGACTTATAACTGTACTGGGACATCTCACATCACACCCCCCTCACACCCTCTGTCACACCCTCTCATGACGATCTACACTCTCCTCCCTCCTGGGCCATTCTATTTTTGGCTTCGGACACAAAATGGATCATATCGCAGCAGGGCAATGCCTCAGCTTCATGCCCCGGCACTATCAGAACTGGGTGGGTCCAAGCTACAATTGGGTATCAAACACAAGGTTTCTGCTCCATTCCTTGTACCAGCCTTCAGTTTCTCCCTTCCCCTGTGCCTTACAAACATGGGAGTGAGAGCTATGTGTGTGGGATGTTTCATATTTAAAATATGAAACGATGGTGTGCCTGTGACACACGGTTCTTCCATAATTCCCTATGAAATTTCAGCACCTGGCTGTCGGCTATGTCTCTTTGATGCTTGGCCTCTGGAGCAGGACACTGGCCAAGGTGCTAACGAAATTACTGAGGATTCTTTTGAGGCTCAGGCTCCCTTCTGGGATGGTCTACTATCTGGATTGGGAACAGTCAGGCCTTGCATCTAAATTGGGGACATGTGCCTTTTGCTTAATTGAGTACCTCCTAAATGACATGTGTTGCACAGTGGGAAAGTAGAGTGAAGTTTTGAAAATCTCAAATAACTGTTTGATTGTGTGGAAGCTGGGGGGAGGGGGTGGGTTGACTTTTTTTTCAGCTTTTGTCATTTTCCTCACAGTTATTTTCTGAGTTGGTTCATGAGGATCTTGTTGTGAGCAGCAGTTAAAGAGGAGCCCCTATCTATTAAGTTGGCAATAGACAGGGCAGGATGGGGGGGGAGTAGAGCTGCCCAACCCCCTGCAACACCTGAAGTAGAGCAGGCACAGAGAGAGAATAGAGACCCAGGCGGAGTGGACGCTGAAGAGAGACAGACAACTCAGAAATCTAAGTGGGCAGAAGAGAAAGGGACCGGAGTGTCTGGACAGAGTGCGTCCTGTGTTGCCATGCGCCAGCTCCTTGCACGGCTGGGCTGGGATGGGCTCAGTGCTAGTGCCAGCATCTTGCGCAGCTGTACTGGGTCGGAACAAGAAGGAAATTGTGAGGAGTGTCAAGAGTCCGGAGAGAAGGGGTGTCTGCTGTTATTAAGCACCGGTGCACCACACTACCACCACATGTTTACTACTCAACCCATCATCTGCAATAGTACCGTCTAGTAACCCGCTGTGTTTTTTCACAAGCCTGTGATAAATCACTTCTGTGTAGGGAAAAGTGAATATAAGGACTGGCCCTGATATGAACCGCTCTGGCTAGTAATGATGTGTATAGATACTCTGGGCTGACATTCAGCCCACAGGATACATACAGATGATTATTGTGTTGTATTATTTTTTTCTTCCCTGTCTTCCAAGAATTACACTTTTTTGTTTTTAGTACTTATTTTTAGAGCTTATTTCTGTGGTCCAAAAAGTATTTTTTAATGGTACTATTTATCGTACTTAATATACTGGGAAAACTAAAATAAAATCCTTGTGGGATGATATGGGAAAAAAATGCATTGTGCTACTTGGTGGTTCCATTTTTATGGAGTTGACTGTATGTTATAAAAGACATGCTGCGGGTCAGTACAATTCCAGTGACACCAATCAAATACAGTTTTTGTTATGTTTAACTGATTTAAAAAAAATGTGTATTTTTTTTTTGCTTTGCATCACATTTGTTTTGAGACTATTTTGTCTTTGTGATCACTTTTTTTATTTTGTTCCACTTGTTTGGGGAGGTAGAGTGACCGAAAAGTTGAATTTTGGCATTGACACGTGCACCTTTCCTTCCTCTGATTGCCCCCACCTCCTCCAATCACAGAGTGCCAATCGGTTGTCATTGCATCTGGCAGCCTAAAAAAGGCCTTCATAGCCACCATGTAAGTTCTTCTATTACTTTGAACCGCCATCTTTGTTATTTCAAAAATAGGAAATGTTTGGAATTTTTTTTACGGTACCAAAACATAATGGAAACCGTACATGTTTAGTATTGCGGGATGCATATCAACCTGTAGAATACAGATAACACATCATTTTTACTGAAGATTGAACTACGTAAAAGCAAAACACCCGCAAACATAGCGCAAATATGTTGTTTTCACATTTTGGCCCACGTATAATTTTTTTCCGGTTTCCCAGTATAGTCTGTGGTAATATGAATATCACCATTAGAAAGTAAATCTTGTCCCGAAAAATAAAAACTCTCATATGTCTAGGTAGGTGGAAAAATAAAAAAAAAGTTATGAGTCTCGGAAGGTGGGGAAGCCAAAGCGAACGTCCCAAAAAAAAAATAGGCCTCGGCGTTAAGGGACTAAATTTGCACTACAGCGCCATTTTCTGCAACCAATAACTTTTTTATACTTCCACCTATGGACTGGTGTGAGAGTGCATTTTTGCAGGCTGAAAGGTACTTTTTTTGGTACCATTTTAGGAGAGATGCGACTTTTTTTGATCACTTTTATTTCCATTTTCAGGAGTGAAATGACCAAAAAATTGGGGTTTGGAATTTTTTTGTATTCTACACTGTTTAGCATACGGAATAAATTACATTATATTTTATTAGATCAGACTTTTACGGACATGGCAATACCAATTATGTGTAATTTGTATATTTTTTATTTGTAAAATGGCAAGGGAGTGATTTGAACTTTTAACTGTTTTTTTATTTTTTATGCTTTAAAAACTTAGAAACAGCACAGTTTCTCATTCACTCAGACGCTGCGGCCACGATCACCGCGGCATCTAAGAGGTTAAACAGCAGAGATCAGAGTCACTTCTGATCTCTGCTGTTAGCGGCGGGTGTCAGCTGTATCCAACAGCCGCCACCCACCATGTATGTAGCGGGCTCAGCGAGTGAGCCCGCTCCATGCTCCTTTAACACCGGAATGATGTACTAATACACCATGGTGGGTTAAAGGGTTAAGAAATGCAGAATGTTTGTATTTTCTTAACAGTACTAAAACATAACGAAAGCCTACACATTTGGTAACACAGTAATTATACTTACCTACAGAATACAGATAACACATTATTTATACCGTAGAGTGAACAACATAAAAACAAAACGATTGTTTAAAATGTTCATCTTGTCCCGCAAAAAACAAGCTCTCACGTGTGCAGCCTGTCGGCCCCATAGACATTCATTATTTACGGCGCGTATACGCCGTATTGTGCGAGCAGGGGGAGGAGACGTAATCCATAGTTCTCTATGAGAACTATGGATTATCGTAATGACTGGGACGTATCTCGCCCCGTATTTCGCAAAGTACGGCGCGAATTACGGGCTGAAATATGCCCCAAAATAAGCCGTGTAAACATAGCCTAAGAAAGTGAAACAAAATTTGTCATAGCCTGCATTGTGCACCACTACTTTTCTGTGATATTGCAGGGTGGGAGTTACTATATGGGTTGGCGGGTTTCGAGTGCTCGGGCTGCTTTTTTGGTCCCAAGTCCAGCCCTGGGGATGGTCAATATAATTCCACACACTGTTGTTAGACTTAGAATCAAAAAGGAATTCAAAGCAAAGTTTTTTTTTGTTGTTTTTTTTTTTTGTGGGGGGAGGTTTCAAATACACTATTTCTGTATGTAGATGTCTCATTCATTATCTTTTCCCATTTCACTCATATGGTTCAGTTAAGGGCGACCCAATAACAACTTACATATGTTTGCCATATGGCAGACTTTTCATCAAATAATTCATGATGATAAGGATACGTGACCTTAGTTATGCAGCAGCAACACATTTTGCAATACTTTCACAAGACAATGTGAGGAATAGTATGTAACACTGAATTGCTTTAATTTAATCTATGTTGGCATTAAATTACATATTGTCCTATATACCGTAGTGGTACATGCTATGATAATGGTAGAATTATCTTGTTAGCCTGAGCAAAGAGCCTTATCTTGGTGTTAGAATGTTATGCATGCTATGACAATATTTTAGAGAGCTTCCTGCAAGGCTTTGTTTTCCCTGCAGCTTTGAAAACCAACACAATGTCTCCTAACATGAATACAGCCGAGATGGGATTATCTAAAATAACTTCGGCTTGCACAAACCTTGATGAAACATTTATTTTTCCAGCTTCTTTCACCCATATACTGTATTTTGCAGGTGTCCTTTCTTTCTCATCTATTTATAGTATGCAGAAAGTATATTTATTTATTTTCATTTTACATTTGTAAAACATGAGTATAATGTTAGTTGATGGGAAACAACCAACATGGCTGCCGATACAGGTCACCACAGAACCACACTAGAGGAAAAAAGGGATATATACCCTCTAGACTTTGGAAGCACTGATGGAACATCTATACGTTTAGTCAGAAGTGCTCCTTAACCCTATAGAAGTTTATAGGGCAAAAACATTACAAACTATGAAAAGAGTTGAAGGAAAGAAATTGCCCATCACATAATTTTTGATCTTTGTGTCTAAATGTTTGTTAGAAATGATATATAACAGTCAACTCATATTATAGTGACTACCAACTGATATCCATAGTATCTGCTGTGCGCAGCATGGACAGCAGCTAGATGGGCTAGGAGTAACTCAATAAGATCTTGGTAAGTAATCACATATCGGAAGTCATGCTGACTGCAGTGCATCCAACAGATGCTGGAGGTTGTGTGGTGGAGGATCCACAGAATGATCACAATAATGAAGGTGGTCCCATGGACACTTATTGGGTTCAAATCTGTGGATTTAGGGGGCCAGAGTAGTAGTTGAAGGTTGTGGTCATGCCCTTCCAACCAATATCAGACATTTCTAGTTGTGGGATATGTCACATTGTCTTACTGGAACATTCCATCCGACCCAGGGAAGTCAATCAGGATGTTTGGGTGTACGTGATCTGCAAGGATGGATTCATAACCAAATTAGTTGAGAGTGCATTAGTTCTACCTGGATGAATGGCAGTTGAGAGTGTATTAGTTCTACATGGATGAGTGGCCCAGAGAATGCCACGAACACATTCCCCAGACCATAATGCTGCCACCACCAGCTTGTGTTTTTCCAGCAGTGGTTCCAGCGTGTTTGCTCTCTGATGTAAATGCACGTCTGTTCAATGAAGCAAAAACATGACACATCTGAGAAGACAACGCCTTTGTCAATTAGCAGAGGGTGAATTCTGATACTGCTGCAAAAATTGAAGCCTTATCTGTAGCTGCAACTTTGATAGCAGAGGTGCAGTGCCTATCCATCTGCATTGGAGCCCCATATTCAGTAGAGTTCACCATACTGTTGTTTTAGACACATGTATGGTAGCCTCCTGGTTCATTTTGGTGGTAGTAGCATGTAGGTATGCTCTCACACACCTTTGTGGCAGGTGGTGCTCTGTTGTTTACTTGTAGTGGTGCTATTTGTCCACTCACATTACACTTTCACCACAGCAAAATGTGAACAGTTCACAAACTGCGAGGTTTCAGATATACTGTCACCCATGGCCTGAAAGCCAATAATCATCCCTTTTTGCAGGTCTGATAAATTACCCTTGACTTCCTTTATGAGCCATGTATGGCCGAAGTCGGAAGTGGGACATGGTTATAATAGTGTCACTTGACTGTGTAAATACTGAGGGCACCAGCATGGAAACAGGGTACTATCTATGTGTGAGACTAAACATTCACAATACAAAAGAAAGTTACACTTTGTAATGGTAAAAATGCTTTGAATCCTAAACACTGAAAATAATCCCACAATGCACAAAACACCAAGGATCAAGGCAAACCAGACTGCCTACACAAAATAAAAGAAGTTATACATTTGCATCACAATAATGATGCAAATGTGATCTGGAAAAAATGGAAAATATTCAAATACCAGTGACCACGAGCTGGAGGGAGAAACAAGGCCGAAGCTCAATGCTTGTTCGTAGTGTATGCTCACATTTACAATGGACTATACCCCTCATATATACTTCTGAATACCCACAAGAAGGTATTTCATTGTGTGGTGTAATGTACCCACGGTGTGTCTATAGCCTTTAATAGTTAAAATGTCATCTGCTTGTGACTATGTTTGGTCTATATTATGGCGGTATACATTTTGGGGGACATGTATGAAAAATGCTTAGGTGTAAGACTTTCTTTGTTTCCCATAGCAACCAATCAGAGCTCCTCTTTCATTTTTTCCGAGCAGTATATGAAATGAAAGGGGAGGTCTGACTGGTTGTTATTGGCAACAAAGAAAGTCTTAGGGTGCTTTCACATGGGGCGTTTTTGATGCGTTCTTCGGATGCGTTTTTTGTGTAGAAAAGTATAGCAATTAATGCTGTACATCTATGCACAAAAAACGCAACACAAAAACGCATCAAAAATGCACCGTGTGAAAGCACCCTTAGACCTCGACACTTTTCATACATG
Source organism: Phyllomedusa bahiana (assembly GCA_025379985.1). Taxonomy (NCBI): domain Eukaryota; kingdom Metazoa; phylum Chordata; class Amphibia; order Anura; family Hylidae; genus Phyllomedusa; species Phyllomedusa bahiana. The sequence goes on along the minus strand of JAODAL010004821.1, from coordinate 67,697 downwards.
AGGCCCTTTAATTGTGGGATAAAATAATGCAGACATCTAGGGCCACATGTATGAAATTTGCCATTTAAACGCCAAATTTCATGCGCATTATAATAGCATAGAATGCACCTGATTTATGAACCCTGATTTATCTACTGCAGGTTATAAATCAGGCGGAATTTTAGCGCTAGGATGACATTTCTGACTCAGATAAACCACTTTGAAAGTGGTTTACCTGTTCCAGCAGTAATGCACCTAGAATTGCCGTAGCGAAGCTATAAATCTATAGCTTTGTACGGTTCTACGGGGCCCCGCTTCCCGAACCCCCCCCCCCCCCCTGAAATCAAGTGCATTACAAGGTGCCGCTTGTGCTCTGTAATGCGCCTGATACATGTGTATGGGAAGGCATTTCAGTAATGCAAACGAGGCTGCGCCTGATTTCGGGCTGAAAATATGCCAGCCCCGTTTATACATGTCCCCCTAATCAATTAGAAATGTGAATGCAGTGGGTGTAACTGGAATAAGCCCCACCATCTAATGACAGCATTCTAAAACTGTTGCATATGTAGAAATACAGCATGAGAGATCACATCAGAATATCACACATTAGTGCTAAATAGCAAAAGGTAACAATTTATTTTCTACAAAATGGCATAACGTTCTTGTACCTAAGCGAGCCCCCTCAACCACTTGACCCATAGCCGCTGATATGTCTGCTACAGCTGTTCTGTAGTTATGCCCATGAATTCAGCCTGAGTTCAGCAGCAATACTGAAAAAATGTTTGATATGAATAAGTAATGATTATGTTGTATTGTATAATGTAACACATAAAATTGGATGCCAAAGTGACAGCTGGCCAGCAAGATTCAGAGAACTCCACGTGGCACTATGCAGAGGAAACAAATGAAGCCTGGCATTACTTATGTCACTGTTTTCATTTAAATTTTGCTACTGATATCCATCAAATTTGTATAAACTAGAGCTCTTTTTCTGTCATGTAAGAATGAATGAATGTTTTTTTCTTTATAAAAAAGTCTGAAAAATTTGCCAGTGAAATTTGCTTTCTATTTCTCAATGCAAATAACTTTTATCTATTATCAGTGAATATTATATTTATAGTGTAGCTCCAGACTTGAATTTGATCTGTAATATGTATTATAAACAGTAATTCCAATATGATTTTGCTATTAAGAAATGCTGCTTAGAACAGCACTTTGCTATAAGCCTGTAGACCAGCAGACATTAAAGGGTTTTTCTCGCTACAAACATCAGATCTTTAATGATGAGGACAATAAAATAAGCACTGGAAATGCTAGATTCATTGCCCCCGCCATAAAAAACACAAAATAAAATTTATACTCTCTCCCCCCCAAAACAGCCACATATATTACACTCTCCTCACCCCACCCATATAAACAGATATAAAAAAACTTTGCCCCCCAATCTATATCACACATAAAATACCCCCTCCCCCAGGGGGGACGACGGGTAGGCCAAGGTGGGCGCCCCCCCTAGGCGGGGGCCTACCTCCCCCTACCCCTAAGGGGGCCGTCAGGGCCCCCCCCCTCCCGGGCCCAGGCCGCTGCCCGGGGGGCCCGAAGCGCCGGCGGTTCCCCTGTGACCCCTTCTGCGGAGCAGAGAGCAAGCGCCCCCCTGCCCCCCCAGACAGTTCGGGCCCCCCCTCCCCGGAGGGGTCGCTGGATCCCCCGGTGAAACGCAGGGCCGAACAGCGGGGCCGGGCCCGGGGGCCCCACAGCGGAGGCCCGCCCCGGCCCCGGGCCCAGCCGGCAACGTCGCAATGACCCTGATGTCCCTCGCGCGCTGCCTCCCTCGGGGGCACAGCGCGGCCAGGCCCCTGCGCCCAGGGGCTGCCGGAGGAGCGCGGGCTGAAAAAGGGGCAGAAAGGAGCGCGCGCCCCCGGGAAAGGGGAAGTTTAATGTTGTTGTTTTTTAAATGCCTCCTGCGGCCCCAAAAACCTGCCTTTGGGCCCCCCATATCCGCCCGCGGCCCCCAAAAATGCTGCCTGCCCCCCATAAAAGCCTGCCTGCGGCCCCCCCTAATCCCGCCTGGGGCCCCCCTTCGCCCGCCCGTGGGCCCCCCATATCCTGCCTGGGGCCCCCCATAATGCCCCCGCCCGCGGCCCCCATAATGGGCCCGCCTGCGGCCCCCATAAAAGCCTGCCCGCGGGCCCCCATATCCTGCCCGCGGCCCCTAAAAAGCCTGTTTCGGGGCCCCCTAATCCCCCTGTTGGGCCCCCATCGCCGGGCCCGGGCCCCCCATAATGCCTGCCTGCGGCCCCCCATAATTTCCCCGCCTGCGGCCCCCATAATGCCCGGGCCCGCGGCCCCTATAATGCCTGCCTGTGGCCCCCCAAAGCCCGCCTGCGGCCCCCATAATGCCTCATGCGGCCCCCATAATGCCTTTCCGCCCGGGCCCCCTATAATGCCTGCCTGCGGCCCCCCCATTTCTTTCCCGTGGCCCCCCCTACGCCTTTCCTGTGGCCCCCATATCCTGCCTGGGGGCCCCCCATAAAAACCTGCCCGCGGCCCCCCTTTTAAAGCCTGCCCGGTTCCCCTATATGGGTTTCCTGGGGCCCCCCTACGCCCGTCTGGGTTCCCCCCCGGCCCTGCCTGGGGCCCCCATAAAGGCTGCCCGTGGCCCCTATATGCCCGCCTGTGGCCCCCCTACGCCGCCTTGGGGCCCCTGTACGGGTGCCTGTGGCCCCCATAAAGCCTGCCTGTGGCCCCTATACGCCTGCCTGGGTGCCCCCAAAAAATTTCGCCCGCCTGAGCCCCCCTACGCCTGCCCGTGGCCCCTATTGCCCCGCCGTGGCCCCCTTCGCCTGCCTGAGCCCCTGTAAAGGCGCCTGTGGCCCCCTAAGCCTGCCTGTGGCCCCCAAACGCCTCCTGGTGCCCCCATACGCCTGCCCGAGCCCCCCTAAAGCCTGCCTGAGCCCCCCTAAAACCTGCCTGGGCCCCCCTACCCCTTCCCCGGGCCCCTTTACCCCCTGCCCGTGGGCCCCCTAACCCCCTTTCCCGTAGCCCCCCTAAAGCCTGCCCGTGGCCCCATAAAGCCCGCCTGTGGCCCCCATAAAGCCTGCCTGAGGCCCCCAAAACGGGCCCGCCTGTGGCCCCCAAAACGCCGCCCCGTGGCCCCATACTCCTCCGAGCCCCCCTATGCCCGCCCGAGGCCCCCCCTTTTGGGTCCCCGTTTTTCCCCCAACCGCCCTTGGCCCCCATACGCCTGCCTGTTTACCCCATAAATGCCCCTGTGGCCCCCTACGCCCCCTGTGGCCCCCATCCCCTGCCTTTTGGCCCCCATACGCCTGCCTGTGCCCCCCCATACGCCGCCTGGGCCCCTATACCCTGCCGGCCCTACCCTGCCTGTACCCCCCCAAAACGCCTGCCTAACCCCTAGCAAAATATTTTGCCTGACCCCTACTATATACCTCCTGATGCCCCTAATAATAATACCTCCTTTAAAGGGGGCAATATCTTTTATACCCCCTGACTGAGGGGGCATATCTTTAACCTTTGATAAGGGGACTATAACCTATATAAAAGGAGTTACTGGAAAATGTGAAAATCAAGATATTTGTTCCAAATCCTCGGGGGCCGAGTCTTGGCCGGGGCAATCCATTTAACCCCAAAAAGGAAAAAGGGAAAAAACACGATCGACCCCCCGTGATCACAAAATGTAACTCAAAAAAAACCAAAAACTCAGAGCCACTACAAATATATCTCCCAAAAAAGGCCCTGAGGCTGGTAAGTCCAAGCCTGTGACAGTGAAGTCACATTGGGGGTTGCGTTCGGTTTTCAGGCTGAAAAAAATATTTGAGCCTTAATTTTAATTTTTGGGGGTCTTGGGGTTTTGTGGAGGGTTTGTAACAATCATTTGCTGGTAGATTTCCCATTATCGGTGGATTATTTAGTGACTGTTTATTTGGGTATTGCACTGTAAAGGGAGGGGAGCGTTTTTGAAAATGCAAATTTGTCGGCTGATTTTCATTGTGCAACTGGAGGAAGGGACGGGACTATGTGGAATGTCAAAAAAAATTAGGCGGGCCCGGGCGCAGGGTGAGGGGAATTAGGGTGTTGTGGGGGGGGGTATTTTTTTTGAAGCGAGGGGGGGGGGGGGGCGCCTTTGGGGCTGTACTCGCCTGGGGCACCAAAACCCTTGCCCCGGGCCGCTCTTGGGCCCCCCCCCCCCAAAAAACCACATATTATACACCTTTTCCCCTCCACCCTTTTATAAACACTCGCTCCCCCAGCCATAAAACCATATGATACACTGCTCCCTCCACCCATTAAACACTCTGCCCCCCCACCATAAAAAACCACATATGAACACTTGCTCCCCCACCCATATAACACCAAAATACACTCTGCCCCCCCACCCATATAACACACATATAAAACACTCTTCTCCCCCACCCATCGAAAACACATCTAATACACTCTGCTCCCCCAACCAAAATAACACCATAAATACATTCTTTCTCCCCCCACCCATATAACACACACATAATACCTCTCTCCCCCCCATATAACAACATATAAGCACTTTACTTTCCCACCCAAAAAACCAAAAATTTAACACAGTTTTCCCCCCACCCTATAACACACATATAATACACCTGCCCCCCCACCCACTAACCACAAAAAATACACTCTGCTCCCCCCACCCATAAAACACACCAAAATACACCGCTCCCCCATCCATATAACCCCATAAATACACTCTGCTCCCCCCACCCATATAACACACTTGCCCCCCCCTATAAAACACTCTATTCCCCCACCCATAAACACACAGTAATCACTCGCTCCCTCCACCCAGGACACACATATAATACACCGCTCCCTCCCCCCCCCCTAAAACAACATAAAACATCTGTTCCCCCCCCCCATAAAAAAACACTCTATCCTCCCCCCAAAAACCCCAAAGTAAATACACTCTTTTCCCCCACCCGGGTACAACAATAAACACTCTGCCCCTCCCCCCCCCAAATTAACACACTATATTACATCTGTTCCCCTCCCCCATATAACACTCAATGCACTCAACTTCCCCCATCTATAAAACACACATAAATGCACCCCTGCTCCCCCCCCCAAATAACAAAATAAAACTTGTTCCCCCCCCCCATATAAACACATAAAACCTCTGCTTCCCTCACCCATATAACCACATCATACACTTGCTCCCCTCCCCCCAAAAACCAAAATAATACACTCATCCCCCCCACCCACATGAACCCCTTTATAAATACTCTGCTCCCCCCACCCAAAACACACAATAATACATTTGCTCCCCCTCCCATAAGCACACATAAATATACCTCTCCCCCCACCCAATAAACATATATAAACACATCTGCCCCCCACCCACATAACACACATATAATACACTCTACTCCCCCCATCCACATGACACACCTATAATATACTCTGCTCCCCCCATAAAACCAAAAAAACCCCACAATAAAACACTTGCTCCCCCCCCCTTTAAGCACACATATAATACACCCACTCCCCCCCCCCCACCCCTTTAAACACACATATAATTATCTGACCGGTATTTTGTAGTTTTTTTAATGTAAAGGTGGACAGTTTCTGGCCACGGTTTGCAGATTCAGCCATCCCCCCTTACATTGAACAGTTCATATATCGCCCAAAAATCGGGCAGGAGATTGAAAAAGTGTTTTAGATGGATTTTCAATTAAAGTCTATGAGGAGGGTTGACAGTCGGTTTACAAATGGTTCTCAAATCCAAAAACCATCTGAAAAACCCCACTAAAACCCGTGCCGGTGGGCGGCCCCGTTTCCCGCCCTTCCCTAGCTTTAAAATGGCATAAAAATTCTTGAAAGGACATGGGTGAATAAATGTAACCTTTTTTGAAGTGGTCCTGCTTCCTTCGTTTGTTTTCTATTTAACGACAGATTCCCTCTTTTGGATCATGCTAGATCCGTTGGGATAAGTTGGACCAGCATTGGATCCATTTATTTAATAAATTGGGCATTGTGTGTTTTATTTTTTTTTTCAGTTGTGTCTGTAGTTTTTTTTTACCACTTTTATCCAGTGTCAGTCATAGAGGTGTCTGACAAAAGGCTCTCCATGACTATCACTGGGGTTTGGTGTTAGTGAGGAGTATTCTTAACAAGGCGGAGGATCTTCTCAAAAAAAATGTTAAACATGTTAATTTTTTTTTTTTTTACCACACCATGGATTTTAAATCTGTGGTGCAAAAAAAACATGGTGTAGTTCACTCTGTGAACTACAATACAGACAGGCTATTCATAGATGGTCATTTTTTCAAACAAGGATTGAAATCCCCATTAAAATTAGTCATGTGAATGAAGTCTTTCCCTTGCTACAGCTTTCCTTACTCAACAGGCCCAATACTGTCCCTTAGTTTTTCCCCAAGTAGCAAGGTGTGTCACACCAGGCCAGCAACGCTTTGTCTCGACTTATCCAATTCTCCCTCTAAACCACAACCAAGCAATGTGGGAACCACCTTTTTATCCAACTAGATCCCACCCGCAGAATACACCATACCACTTTTTATACTTTTCCCAAATTTAGAAGTTGGGGTTTAGCAGCATGCATAGTGAGGCGCCCCAAGGTTTTCATAAGCCACTTCCCTTTTGTACATGACATGCCCCTTGTACACATACCAACACCACCTAGGGTGTTACATGGCGTTTTTTATATGTTTTTCGATCCAAAAAATGCTGCTTAAAAAGCATCCAACCGCGCCCCATGTTTTGGGTGGTTTTGGCTACAGCAGAAATGCACCCTATGTTTTAAAAGTGTGCGCGCTCAAACGGATTAAGAATTGACATGTCAACTCTCTGAACGGATCCAAAACACGGATCAGAAAGACACATCTAATCCAAAACATGGATCCAAACACGCATCTAATCACGGATCCAAAAATACTGTGTGAACACACTCTTACTGTGTAATGCCCAAAAAAAAGCTAAATTGAGGGAAATGTATAAGAAAACATTTTTATGTCGCTGCATCCAGAAAAGCTGAGAGACACCACTTCAATCTTTCCTCTAGAGCCAGAGAGCATGTGAAGGGAACTAGTGAAATCTGTTACATCTATAACAGGGGGGACATCCGTGACAGTGCTTCAGCCAATTAGTTAGACCTGTAAGACCTGTAACATTGATAGTCACACTTCTCAACTTTTTGGATGGTCAAAGAGGGACACTTATGATCCATTGTACGAAATATATCATGTTTTCATGTAGATTTATATATTTTAATCATGTTTCATTTAAAATTAGTACACAATTGTCTAAATATCAACATTTTTAGGGTCCAAATGGCAAGAAATTATTAAATGACATAACTGGTAGCCCAATATTCACATGTTTAGTGATGAAAGTTTATTTATCAAGTCAAAAAGAGGGACAGTTAAAAGGGTTTTGCCACGAAGTGACTTGCTTACCTGTTATCTGCTCAGGACAGAAGATAAACAAATCATGCGGTGTCATGAACTGCTGCAGGGGAAGAGAGAGGGGGCCTGGGCAGAGCGAGTAAGCAAGGGAGCATCTGAAATGCTTACTAAGATAATTACATTACAACTAGTGGATTCTCTATACAGCAGAAAAGCCTCAACACTGCACATTTCTCCCCAGCCCCTTGCAGAGCAAGTGTCACGGATCACTCCGCGGTCCCCTGCCATGGACTGCCAGCTTGTCGTGCCTTCCTTGTCTTGCCTGTTTCCCCGCTTGCTGCGAGTGGCTCCTTGTACTTACCCACTAGCACTCGCTCCTGCCTCCTGGGTTCCTGTGTGCGCACTGTGCCCCCTTGGGCGCGCGCGTGGTAGCTTCCTGTCTTTTATTGGTTTCCTGTCCTGTGCACCTCCCTCTTCACCTATGACCCCTGGCTATAATAGAAAGTTCCTGCCTTTGCTCTGGGTCAGTCCATTGTTGCTGCATTGCTGTTTGTTGCAGTCTCATGCTGAGTCCATCTCTGAGCTCCTGCCAGTGTCTCTGGATTTAACCCCTGAGATGCTGGTCCAGTTCCTGCAGTCATCAGAGCTCCTGACCATTTGTCTTTTCCTCTCCTGCTGCCCCGTGTCTGCTGTATCTTGCCTGAACCCCCGTCCTGTATCTGCTGTCATGTTCCTGAAAAATACCCTTTCCTAAAACCCCCTTTTTCCTGAAACCTCCCTTTTATCCGGGCTGTTTTACCTGTCCTTTTCCTCCCGGGGGCCCTTAAAATGTGGTGTACGCCTTTACCCCGCTACCTATGTTCCTTCAAACCCCCCGTTTTTGTTTTTTTTTTTCCTGCACCTGGGCTGTCCCCGCGGGTTTTGCCATTTAAAGGGGGTTAGGGACCTGGGGGTCCCCGCATTTAAAATTCCGTCCCGTTTTGCAGGGGCCCCCGGGGAAGGGCCCATGGGCCCCCTTAAAACCCGCCCTGCGGGGTTCTCCATATACCATCCCCCCTGGGGTGCCCCACAAGGGATCCACACCCAAAATGTAAACCAGTGGGGCGCTCCAAGATGCTTTTATTGCGCCCGCATCCTTTTACAGAAGGGAACAAGGGCGTCTGCAATTTTTAACAAAGATAATTACTTTTACAACTAGTGGATTCCTCTATAAAGCGAAAGCCCCCAATACACTGCACATTTCTACCCAGCCCCTTGCAAGCTTTTTCCTTTGTTCCCGTCATCAGATAAGATCCTTTCCGGGGGGTGTTAAAAAAGTAAACTTTTAAGTAACAAAAGGGCAGGGAAAAGAAACCCGTAGCTCTCACAGGTTTGACTTTTATAACCCACATAAAATTTAGAAAAGTGATTAAATACCCTTTTGGAGGACCCCCACACAAACTTTAACAATCGGTGGAAAACCCCTTTAAAGGACCCAAAGGAGGACGGGGGTTTTTTGGTTTAAAAAAAAGGAGTGCCCCATAAAAAAAAAAGGAAAATTTTTGGAAAGGAAAAGCTTTTAGGGGATACTTTTAAATTGGGGGTTTACTTTTAAATGAAATCCACCTTCGCCCTTTTTTTTGGGGTAAAATTGCCGATTCAATAGAGTATAAACCCGTATTTAGCCAAATTTTGCGAAATGTGCACTTCAGGGACACTTTTTAAATGCCCCAAAAAGTTTGGAAAGAACTCCCTTTTCAAATTTGGGGGCATAACCCCCCTCTTTTATTCCCCGTCTAATACTTTCATCATCCCTTGTCGTTTTAACACTATACCCTTTTATATTTAAATATTTTTTTCCACCCAAGTTACAAAAAATGCTGCTTTCCCAAATTCATAGACGTCGCCCTTTTTTTCCCTATAGGGGAGCCCCCAAAATTTTTGTGCACAGTTATTTTTTCCCAAAGATTAACAATAAAAACTTTTTTGCAACTGGGGTTTTCCCCCACCCTCCCATACCTTATCACCTCACAAGGGTTATCAAAATAAAACTACTTGACATAGGGGGCAGATTTGGATGAACTCCCAAATGAAGGGCCTTCCCAAAGCAGAACTTTTTTTCACGGAAAAATTTAGAAAAACATTTAAAAAACGGGGAAAGGAAAAGCTCTGTCAACTTCTAAACTGTAGAAAGGTAAAAAAATGGCCTCCCAAAGCGGGTTTTTGTTTTTAAAAAGGGGGGCCCAACCAAAGACGGCCCGCTGCAGCCCCCTGATTGACGTTCGGGTTTAGATCAAGACTAAAAAAACAAAATTTGGCAGAGAGAGGGGGGATGGTGGCAGCCTGGTTTCCAAAAGATAAAAAGCTTTGAGTATATTTTTTTTTTTTAATTTTAAAGGGGCTCATCCCCCCCCGGAAACGGGACAAATCCCCAGGGGGGTCAACCCCACCATTAAAATTTACCCGGGTTTTTGGGGGCCCAAAGAAACAGGCCATTGGGGGATTTTTTCCCATAAATTACAGAGAGAAGCCCCCCCCCTTTCACTTTGGAAACCATAAACCAAAAAGAAAAAAACTTTCAAAAAATTTTTTTTCCCGGGGCCACCGGTTTTGAAAAACCGAAAAGGAGGGGAAAAACCCCGGGTGCAAGGGGTCTGCGCAGGGGTTTTTCGATAGAGGCCCCATGTAAAAGTTTGGGGCCCGGGGGTTTTTTTAAAAAGGGGTTTTTTGCAAAACCGAAAACCCGCTGAAAAAACCGGGCCCAAAAAACCATTTCCCCCAAATTGGGACAAGGCCTAAAAATTTCACCCAGTTTTACAAAAAATTTTTAAAAAAAATAGATATAACCGACAACTGATACATTTTGTAAAGGGAAAACCGAAAAATGCGTGCGAACTTGGTAAACCCAAACCCCTATTTTTTGTCAGAAACAACTAAATAGAGCTGTAAAAAAAAGATGCAAGAAAAAGGAAACCCTTTAAAAAAAGAAACCCGAAGTTTTCTTTTAAAAAAATATAGATTTTAAGTAATTAGCTTTTTAACACCCTTTACATAAAATATCCTGTTTGACAAGATTTAAAAAGGCCTGCCATTTTTCAATTACTACCTTAAAGTAAATTTCTCATCCCACAAAAACCATATAATCAGGGTTCTTAAAATGGAAATTTTGGGTTGTAAAAAATGTTGCTAGCTGAACAAGTAAAAAGCGTAACCCCAAAAATGTTTTGGATGATTATTTTTTTTCCCTAGGACATTCCCTAAAAAGGGTTGGGGAACCTTAAAAACCACCCAAAAACACAATTAATTTTACTAAAACCTTTTTCACTTTAAAAACCCAAATTTTCCCGTAGAAAAAAACAAAAAATTTTGTAAACACAGTTGAGTCAAAATTCAATACAGCCCATTTTACTCATAAAAAAGTCACATGCCTTAACTGACTTGGCCGGATTCCCTTTGGAAAAAAAAGGGCGAATAAAATAAGTTTCAGAAAAAGGGAAAATTTTTTGGGTTTTGGGGGCCCAAAGGGGGTAATTTTTCTGAAACTGCAACTTTTTATGAACTGTTTCTTTGCTGCTGGGGGTGAAAGTGTTATTGTGCGTGAACAAATGACACCCCACGGGCAAATAAAAAGGGGAAAAAATTTGGGTGGAAATACCACATGCCATTGAGGTGAGAGGTGATTGTTGGGCATGAAGGGGGGCGCCAGCGACCAACACCAAAAGAAGGGGCAGGCTTTTCCCCAAAAATGAAACGGGCTACCAGACAAATTGTGTAAAACAACAGTTTTATTGAAACCCCCTTAACCTTTTGATTCCCCCAAACAGAAAAGATGGTCCCAAAGGGACCTCTGGGTTTAAAAATTTCATTAGCAGAAAAGGGGTTTAAAAAGGGGGGTTTTCTCACAAAAAGAAACTTGCCCAAAAAAATCACTTTGCAATATGTGTCCAATTAACAGTGTCCTATCAAATTTTGAAAATTCCCCTCCTATATTTTCGCACACTTTTTCAGGTCCCCTAAGGCTACAGACCCCCTTTGAACTCCCCCTATTTTGGCGGTTCCCGCCCCTGATTTTCATAGCTACAGATCGGCTTCAATTTTTCATTTCCCAAGAAGCTAAAAAAAAACCCCCGGAAATTCAAATGAAACCCAAGAAAAAAGGACTGATTTAAATGAATCCCAAAGTAGTGAGACAACTGCTTTAATTTTCAAAGGCAAAATTTTGGGTATATAAAAGGTTTGCCTTCCCCCCAATGAAACACTTTTTCCCGCTTTATCAAATGAAAAAACATTGATGTTTAAAAGGGGGAAAAACATCAGAGAGCAAAAAAACCCGCAACCATTTTTTGGGGGAAAAAAAAAACTTTTGGTGGGGGCAGTGGGTTTTGGTCCCGGGGAATGTTTTCTTGGTATTTTTCCATGTGTTAGGTACTCTCAATTGATTTGGTTATAAATCCATCCGTGCAGATCACATACAGTATATACATAGATGCTGATTGTCACGTTTTCTAACCCAGGTGGTTAAAAACATCGGCTAAAAAGCGGATCCCCTTTCCCCCCGTGAGCGGATGGTGAAAACCTTTTAGGGGGTTACTAAAGTGCGGGACAGGATGCAGGGCAGTGGAACAGTGAAAGGGCACAGCATAATGGTAAAGGCACCCGGGCAGGTAGTAGAATTGGTACAGCACAATAAAGAAAGGCTGTAGAGAGATAACGTCTGGAACATCAGGATTCAGATGCCTAATGCACGGGTTAATGCAGGTAGACGGTGTTAAGGGAGCAGGGGCAGGAAGTTGCTTAAAATACCCGGGGTCCATTCATGGAGCAGGAAATTTGGGACACTATCGTTTAAAATATCAGAGCAGTGCAGCAACCGCACCTCTAGAGGGGGCTCAGAGCTAACGGGAAAGCCAAAACTGAAGAAAGGCAGATTCGTAACTGCTTTTGGGGAAACCCCCGCTGGCACCCCCCATTACAGACAGGACCAACAGTAGAAAAGGGAACGGGGATACTGGGTGCCACACCCCAGTACCGAAAAGCCGTGCCGAGACATGGGGAGCCGACGTCCAAGGGAGGGGCCCCGCGGGGGGTTTAACCGGACACTGTTTCTTCCCCGTGTAATGGGGGCTTCCCAGCAAGCAAGCAGCATACCCCACACCTAAAAAGCTACATTGGGAAAGAACAGCCCAAAACTCCAACACTCCCCGGACCACAATTTCCCCAACTTGAACCAAACTGAGCATCAGGGGCCCCGGGATCGTTTAGTTTGTTTTAGGGATCCTCCTCATGCACCCTTAGCAGTGGGGATACACTACTCAGCGTGGATCCAGAACCTGTGCAACCACCAGGAAACAAACAAAAATTCCCCACCTTTCACCTGCTGTACATCGCTGTTCCTCTGAATATTAATATTAGATGATTGTCATTATACTGTAACTCCTAATAATGGTTGTTTATAAGTTTTTTTTAAAGATACATTAAACCCCCTCACACCCCCTCATTTTAATAGTTTGATAGTTTAAAGGGTTGTCTCACCATTATATTTCACAGAGCCACGGTCAGCTTTAGTCTCACAATTCCTGTTTACGCTGGGGGGTTTCTATACAGGGGATTATGCTTTTCCTAGCTGAGCCTTTTACTGTACATGACTCGGGGTTTTTGTAATTTTTTGTGCACAAAACTACGAGTTCTAAAGGATTAAAACTTGTCATAATTTAATACGAAAAACCTATGCTGGAGTAAAACAGCAGGGAGGACCCATATGGTCAGCGGGACGCTGAAGCAATGAGAGCAGAGAGAGTATTTGGGGTAATCTGGGAAGTTTGTAACACTGCAGAATAAAATCTAAAATATATTTAAACAACATGGCCCCGTATCCTTTAAACAATGTCTCTTACATTTTTAAAACAATAAAATAAAGTCTTTCTTTTTAAAAATTTGTATCCACCCGAAGTTTTGTTACATCGTCTCAGCACATTTCCAAGCGCAACAGCCTTTTTTAAAAACCTTTTTGGGACGACGAATACAATTTAAATACCAATAGCTTCACTTTGAAGAAAAGGGGAAATGTTTGAATTATTTTCAGGGGGCCATAACCCTTAAACAACAAACCACCTAAGTTCAAAAACCCGGGGTGCATGCTTCTTGAAGTGACACCACAAAATCTCGCCATGTTTCACTTTTTCCTCAGTTTTGGAAATTACGCCACCACTTTTAGTGCTGTACAATCTAAAGCTGACCTATGCTAATTGATGCGATACGGGCAGGACAATGTCTGTCCCACGAGGTCACCCACATGGGCATTTTTAAAAACATAGATTACATTTTTCTTAAAAAGGGAAAGAAAAATTCTGATATGTATGTCAATCCTTAAGGGGGGGTTTTAAATTTTACCCCCTTTATGATAAACACAATTCTTTGCATGACATACATGCATTTTCCATTCCTAACTTTCTAAGATCGTCGACGACTTTTTGTTGAAGCACAATGGGTCATCTATTGACTCCCCTTCTGTAAACAAAAAAAGGGCCTTCAAAAAAAGACTTGGCCATACGGGGTCATTTTTCCAAAATAACCAATATCGCTTAAAAACTTCTGTTTTCCCAGACGAAGGGGTGATCCAAAATTTTTTCCCAATAATTAAATTACCCCTATTGGTTTTTCACTTTGGGTTTTCCCAACAAATTGTCCCTTTTTTTTAGACCCCCCCTAAAATGACAAAAACCTTTTCCCAATTAAAACCCCCCCTGTCGGTTAACCCCCCCCTTCCCTCCGTTCCCAGGTTAAAAAAATTTTTTTCTACAAGTTTATGAAAATTTTTTAAAAATTTTTACTGTTGAAAAAGTAAGCAATTTCGTCGTGCTCTTTACAAATTACCACGAGGAATCCCCTTTTAAATTTTGAGGGGCATGAAAAAAAATTTTAATTTAAATTTTAAAATAAAAATTCCCATAAAGGGGTTTTTCCCTTATATTGTAGTAAAAAAAAGTCCTTTCCATTTTTTCCTTAATCTAAAACATCCAGAAATTGAAAAGGGAAAAGTTTTTTTAAATTCAGTGTTAACTTGATCAATGGATGAAAATCCATTAAAATTTTTTACGAACAGCAATAAATAAATTTCCCCGTCCCGGGCCCCCACAAGACGGGCAAAATCATCCACAAAAATGGACCCCACATTAGCCCCTCCTTAGAATATTCAAATGTTGCTTGAACTTTTTTTCCCAAAAAGAACATGTAAGTATTAGCAAAATTTGGGAACCACGGGGAACCCCATCGGGGTTTCCCCCTTTGGTTTTGCAAGTAAAATGACCCCCCCAAATCAAAAAAATTCTTTTCAACAAAAATTTCCAAAATCTTAAAAACACAATAAAGGGTTGGAAATTTATATGGGGAAAAAATACTCCCTTACGCCTACACCCTTTTATTGGAATGCATGGAAAATGGATTTAATACCATCGTCCCAAAAGCCAAACGCTGAAGAAATCAACATTTTGGTTTTAAATTCTTTTTTTGTAAACCGAAAAAAGAAAAGACGCCATCCCCATTCGCCTTTTTGGGCAAAGGGTGTTAACCAAAAGGAAAAAACCCCCAATGGGGTTAGAACCCAAAATTGCCTCATTTTTGGGAAAAAATTTCCCTTCCCGACCCCAAATTGGGCAACAAAAAATCCCTGGATCAATGACCCCTCTCCTAAATCCAGACAATAACTTGTTAAATTATTATGCCCAAAAAAGCATCCAAACCCTTTTTGAACCCTTTATTGAATTCACCATGACAAGTCCTCGGCAGAAAATTTCCCCTATCTCACTGCCTTACAGTAAAGAATCCCTTTTTTCTGGTTTTTGAAAACTTTCATTCCTCAAGACAGGGGACCCCCCCTTTTTCTAATACGCCCGGGAAATAAATAAATTTTGGGAGATCTCTATATTACCTTTGATGTTTTTAAACATATTTATTATTTCCCCCAAACCCCGTTTTTTCTCCAAATAAATAACCATAACTTGCAATCTTTCTGGGTACTGTATCCACCCATCCTTTTATTATTTTGTTGCCGCCTTTGTACCTTTCAAAAGCACAACAATGTCTTTCCTGTGCCTGGGCCAAAACTGTACACAATATCCATGTGTGGTCTAGCCAGTGATTTGTATAATGGAGAATAATCTCTCACATGTGCCTCATGCCCCTTTTTAATGCACCCCATGATCCTTTTTGCCTTGGCACTCTGTCGACACGGCTCTAAAATTTAAAATTAAAACTGCCCCAAAAGGACCCCCAAAAGTCCTTTTCCCAGTCATTTTTCCCCAGCCTTTTTCCCATTTAACAAAAATCTGTAATGTTTTCCCTTTTCCCCCATTCAAAACCCTTGCATTATCAGTTTTAAAAACCCCTCGCCTTTTCCCCCCCCAGGCCCCAACTTATCCAAACCTTTTGAATAACACATAACCTCTATTGTTTTTTTACTTTACAGAGCTTAATCTCGCAAAACGATTTTCTACGTGTAAACTCTGTGTAAGATCTTAATGAAAATTTTAAAAGAGATAGGCCCAATACTGACCCTTGTGTACCCCACTAAAACAGCAATCCAGCCCCAGTATGTACCGTTAATTACCCCCTTTTTTTTCTAAATTGAGCCAGTTGCTTCCAACTTGCACACATTTTCCCCCTTCAAGCATTCTCATTTTACCTTCCAACCTTTATGTGGAACATATAAAATGTTTTAGAAAAACAAAATTTAAAAAACATCCAGTGCCTCACCCCGATCCAGTCACACTGATTTTCCTCATAGAACGAAAATTTTAGTCTGACAGGACCGATCCTTTCATAAACCCATCCTGGAACAGCTTTTATACTTTTAAATTTCAGGGATACTCCGGGAACACTCTAAAAAACCTTCAAACATTTTACGCAAAACAGGGGTTAAGCTTACCCCTATATTTTCCGGGATCATTTTTTTGCCCCCTTTTTGAATTTTGGGACCACATTTGCTATGCCCCAAATCCTTGGGACATCCCCGTTTTTAACAGTCCATAAATATTAAAATGGGGGCCTTCTATGACATCACTTAACCCCCTTTAGGACATGGGTATGCCTCGGACCGGGGGAAATTTGTCTATTTAATCTTCCTGAGCGGACTCCACTTCTCCGGGGGTGACAAAAAACTTTTAATTTTGGATTTTTACCCATCCCTCTGTTCAACGGGAAGCTCATCCTCCTCTAAAACGGGAAAAAAAAATGTTTAATAGGTTTCTTTTTCTCATCCCCTCTACTGCCTCCCCTCAGTATTTTTCAAGGGGGCCCAAAATTTTTTTTCTTTTTTTCTATTAAAATTTAAAAAAAATTTTGGGTTAGTTTTACTTTTTATACAAATGCTTTCCCTCCCACTTTGCTTCCCTTTTTTTTTTATTTTAACACACTTTTTTTTTTTCCCCATAGCTTCTTTGGCCTCTTCCCACCCCCCTGTTTTAGTAGGTAAACCTTTCTTTTTGTTTTTTTTTGCCTCTTTTACATCCCTTTTGATCCACATGGGTTTTTTTCCCTTTTTTTTTTTTTAACCATAAGGGAGTACCCCAAAATGGTAGCCTAGGATGTTTTTAAAATATCCCATTTATTTTTTTTCTGCCATATTTAAACAATTTCCCAGTCAAAGTCAAACACAATAAAATTAGCCCTTTCCAAAATTCTTGTTTTTTTGGGCTTTTAAAAAAAACTATTGAAGGGTAAAAGGAAATGGCACTATTCCCAGGTGCCCCCCAACCTGAACCTTTTTTACCTTCCCGGGCTATTTGGCAATATTATCAAAGGGCCTTTCCCCCAGTCGGTTTTTTTGCACCATTTGGAAAGGGAATTATCATTATTATTGACAAAAACCTGTTTCCTTTTTTGAGAGCAAAAGGTTTTTAGATTCCCAATTGATGTCTGATAGTTTTAAAACCCCATAAAAATAACCTCATTTTGATTTGCCTGCCCATCATTTGCCTAGGAGTACATCTTCAATGGTTCTGTTATATTTGGGGCCTAACAGACCCCTATTAATATTATATTGTTTTTGTTACCCCCATTAATTTTTCCCAAAAA
Source organism: Phyllomedusa bahiana (assembly GCA_025379985.1). Lineage (NCBI taxonomy): Eukaryota > Metazoa > Chordata > Amphibia > Anura > Hylidae > Phyllomedusa > Phyllomedusa bahiana. Next base: position 50,256 of record JAODAL010004821.1, on the reverse strand, counting down.
GATTTCCCCCGTTCATTACCTGTCCAAAATTTTTCCCGTATGTTGGGTTTAGACAGGAATTACATAAGACAGACACCTCCCCCCCCCCGGTGGGTTTACGGTCCCTTCTAAAAACTGCAACCCTGCAAGTTTAACGCCCCTTTTGTAGCCTCGCCCCCGCCTTTTTCATTTTCCCCACTTTCATATTTTTCTCAGCTAAAACATTCAAAATTTGTTTGGCGACTCCTGGCATTGGCCAGCAAATTTTAGATTTTTCAGTTTTTTTTCCCCCCTACTTTTTAAAAATTTCTACACCCCCTCCTCCCCCACCCCCCCTTATTTTTTCCAAAACCCAGCCCACTTTACACTTTTCATGCATATTGAGTTACCCCCCCCCCCAGTCCCTATTTTTAAAATTCCCCAATCCCGGGCCATTTTGCCCCCCAATACAGCTCACCCTCCCATTTAGAGCACCCTCCCAAAAGATCTGTAGCCAAACAGAACGCCCAGTCTCCAAAAAACCCAAATAAAATCAAATCGGCCCCGGGAAGGCAAAAAGATCCCGGGGGAAAACGAAAACAGCACCACCGCTGAGGGGAAGAAATGGGAAACGTTTTTGGGAACGCAGGGTTAGGAGGGAAGCGGGGCTTGTAAACACTGGGTCAGTCGCCGGGAAACACCACAAATGGGGCCCAAGTATTATAGGGCCTAACTTGTAGCTGGGCACCTTGAAGCGGATGTACCTGGTGGAAACCAACCCTATCGCCTGGCTCAAATAGGGGCGGGGGCCTACGATACCTGTCAGCATGAAGTTTGGTGCGAGCAGAAGCCCGTAGCAGGGCCTGTCGTGTGAGCCTACAGAGAGCCTTGATGTCCTTTACTTGGGCATCCACGGCAGGGACATGACACGAGGTAGCTAGGGGGAGAGGCAGGCGGGGATGTAACCCAAAGATAACAAAAAAGGGGGAGGCCCCGGCACAGGGAGAGGCTGAAGAAGGCCCGCGGGTTTAAGATGAGGGACCTTATTACGGGCACAGGAGGTGCAGGCCAGAAAAAAGTCCCGGGATCTTGAGCGGGGGTTTGGGCCCCCCAGTAAAAACGGGACACCAGTTGTAGAGATCTATGGACTCCTGGATGCCCAGCTGTACGAGAAGAATGTCCCCACTTCAGGATTCTAGGCCGCAAGGCAGGACGCACATATGTCTTCCCGGGAGGTAAGTGTTGAAGATCCACGGGGACAGCCGTGACTAGTCGTTTTGGGGGGACTATGTGCTGTGGAGGAGACTCAAGACCCACCGTATCTGAAGAGCGGGATAGAGCGTCCGTTGATGTTTTTCCCGGCGGGCCCGTAAATCTAGACGGACGTCAAAACGGGCAAAAAAAAGCGACCACCTGGCTTGCCGGGGATTCAGGCGTTGAGCCAACTGAAGATATAGGAGGTTCTTAGGGTTGGTGAAGATGTTAATAGGGTGGCCAGCCCCCCAGAGGTGACGCCATTCTTCTAGAGCCAACTTCATGGCCAGTAATTCGCGATCACCAATGGTATAATTCTTCTCGGCAGGAGAGAAAGTTTTGGAGAAAAAGCCACAAGTATGTAGTTTTTCTGAGGAGGATCTCTGCAGGAGGACAGCGCGGCGCCACAGAAGACGCGTCCGCTTCCAGAAAAAACGGGCGGTTAGGGTCCGCGTGAGACAGGACAGGAGCAGACGAGAATGCCGATTTGAGAAGGTTGAAGTCTTCTTGAGCTTCTGGGGGCCAAGATTTGGGATTGGAGTTTTTCTTAGTTTGAGCCAACCAAGGGAGCCACAAGTGTAGAGAAGTGGGGAATAAATTGTCTATAATAGTTGGCGAATCCCAAAAAAACGTTGAATGGGCCCGAAGGCCCACCGGTTTTTGGCCACTGTAAACGCGGAGAGTTTAGAAGGATCCATCCAGAGACCCTTGTCAGAGACGATGTACCTAAGAAGGGTAAGCTGGTACGCTCAAAGAGACACTTCTCCCGGGTTTGGGGAAAAAGTGATGGGTGCGGAGTTCACTGAGGACCTGGCGGACGTGGTGGCAATGAGTCTCGAGATCAGGAGAAAAAAATTAGAATATCGTCCAAGTAAACAATAACACAGACGTAGAGTAGGTCCCCGGGAAAATCTTCGTTGACAAAGTTTTGAAACACAGCAAGAGCGTTGGGAGAGGGCCCAATGGCATAACGAGATACTCGAAGTGGCCATCCCGCGTATTAAAACGCCGTTTTCCACTCATCACCTTCTCGAATGCGAATTCAGCTTATAAGCACCACGTTTGATCCAGCTTGGAAAAGATTCTTGCGCCACCACAGAGGGTTCGAAAAGTTCTGATATCAAGGGCAGAGGATAGCGGTTCTTTAACGTAATTTTTTTTAAGCCCCGATAGTTGATGCAGGGGGCCGGAGGAACCGTCTTTTTTTTCCACGAAAAAGAAGCCGGCTCCTGCTGGAGAAGAGGACTTATGAATGAAGCCTTTACGGAGGTTCTCAATGATGTACTCAGACATAAACTTAGTCTCCGGGACGGAGAGGGGATAGACCCGGCCCCGGGGAGGAGTACAGCCAGGTTGTAGATCTATGGGACAATCATAAGGCCGGTGTGGAGGAAGAGCTTCGGCCTGTCTTTCCGAAAAGACATCAGCAAAGTCCCAGTATGGCGTAGGTAGGCCTGGTGGAGGCTTGGCAGATCTCAGGGAGGCGACCTGAGGAGCAGGTTGCGGCTTCGACAGGCAACGCGAAAGACATGCGGAACCCCAACGCATGACTTCACCTGTGTTCCAGTCCAAGGTCGGGGTATGGTCCTGCAACCATGGTAGGCCCAGAAGGATTTCAGACGAATATCGAGGTAGGACGAGAAGTTGCAAAGTCTCCTTGTGAAGAGCCCCAATCTGCAAGGTGAGGGGAGCAGTGCGGAAGCGGATAGCGTCCTTAAGGCATTCGCCACTGACCGACGAGACGAACATAGGCTTCTGCAACCGAATCACTGGGAGACAAAAACCTGGTCACAAGTTCGTGGCTTATGAAATTTCCTGCAGATCCTAAATCAATAAGGCGGTGGCCTGAAAGTGCTGTCCGGTAAAAACACCAACACATACGGGCAGGGTTTCAGACGGGGAGAGGCCGCTCTGACACCTAGGGTTGCCTCTCCTACGAGCCCTAGGTGCAGACGATATTAAGCTCTGTAAAGTAATCAACACAATAGAGGATAATGTGTTATTACAAAGGGATTGGTAAGTTGGAGACCTGGGCAGGGAAATGGCTGTGAGGTTTAACACAGATAAATGCAAGGTTATGCACATGGGGAGGAAAAAATTTCCATTACAATGACCATGTTAAATGGAAAAAGTTGGGTAAAAGTGACATGGAGAAGGACTTGGGAATCCTGGTGGACAGTAAACTAATTGTAGCAGCCAGTGTCAGACAGCAGCAGCCAAGGCAAAAAAGGATCATGGGGTGCATTAAAAGGGCATGAGGCACATGATGAGAACTTATTCTCCCATTTATACAAGTCACTGGTTAGACCACACATGGAATATTGTGTACAGTCATGCCCAAAAGTTTTGGAATGATAAAATTTTTAATTTTTACAAAAGTTTATGCTAGGTTTTTTTAAGGGAAATTTGATATACCCCCAAAAGTTAAAAAGGTGATCGCTTAAAGCATAATTGAAAAAGCAAAGTTGCTAGAAAATGAATTTTTCCCAAAAAAATTTTAACTTCATTGAGGCCTGCCTTAAGGACCCAGCAAATTTTTTAGTGATTGTCCATTAACCAGGTGGGGTGTGTGAGGACAGGGTGGGATCATCTGTCATGATTAAAGTAAGAATACCCCACTGGACACTTTAAAAGGAGGTGGTGTTGGGGCTTATTGTTTCTTTCTTTTAAACCCCCTGGTTACTCTAAAGAAACCTGCAGTCTCATTGCATCCCAAAAACTGGCTAACAGGGAAGGTGCAGCTAGAAGATTGCATCAGTCAACAACATGCCTCAAGGAATTCAAGGAGAGGGGGTTTCCTTGTTGCAAAAAAGGCCCAGGGGCCCAAAAGAAAGCCAGAAAGCGCAGGACCGTCTTTTAAAAAGTGTTTCAGTTGGAAAATGGGCTACAGCAGTGAGAGCTTGCTAAAGAATTCGCGTCGGTGAAAGTATTGCACAATGTGAGGCGGGGGATCTTGGACGGGCCTGGTGTCAAGGGGGCAGAAAAGAACCCACTTCTTCAGAAAAAAACTGGGGAAGATGATATTCTCCCAAAAAGGTAAGGGGGATGATGCTGAGGCTGGGGTAAAGTTTTTTCTTGATGAATTTTCCAAATTTTTGGGAAAACTTTGGGAAAAACAGCTTGTTGGGAGAAGACAAGGTGGGTTCCCACGGTCGTTCATTCATGTAAAGCTCCAAAAAACCATTCATGGGGGGGTTTGTTTCCAGCCAAGGGAATGGCTCTCTAAAGTTTCCCAAAAAAAACACACCCATGAATAAAGAAATGGTACCGTGTCTCAAGAGAATTCCCCAAAAAGCCAAAGGCTTTTGGTGTAAAACAATCCCTTTTCCCAGCATGATGGGCACCTTGCCAAAAAGCAAAGGTGATAAATAAAGGGCCCGGGAAAAAAAATAGAGTTTTTGGGTCATCGCGGAAATCCCAGATCTTAATCCTTTGAGAATTTGTGGTAAAACTCAAGAGACGGATGGGCAAACAAAAAAAACAAATTTTGAAAAAATGCAAGCATTGATTGTGCAAGATTTGGACTTATCGTCAGGTTTTTTTTTTCCCCCAAGTTTATTGAGGCATGCCGGGGAATTGCAGGGTCCTGAAGAAGAGGGTCAACACTGCAAATTTGCTTTTGCATTAACTCTTTAACTGTCAAAAAAGCTTTTTTTTAATCATAAATGATTCACTTGTATTTCTGTATGTGATAAAAACATCTGACAAAAGCACATAAAAACCAGAGGGGAAAGCATGTAAAATATAAAAATTTTTTGGGAATTTTCAAAAAATTTTTTGGGCCCTGATGTACAGTTTTGGGACCAGTGCAAAGAAAAAAAAATTGTAGGCTTGAACAGGTCAAAGGCGGGGCCCAAAAAAAAATAAAGGAATGGGGGACTCAATACCAGAAAGATTTAAAAAAATTGGGGTTTTTTAGTTTTGAGAAAAACGGTTGGGGGGGGAAAAATAAAAAGTTTAAATACATCAAAGGTCAAAATAGAGATCTCCCAAGATTTTTTATACCCGGGTGTATCTGAACAAGGGGGATCCTTAGTCTTGGGAAAAGTTTTTTATAAACCCTAGAAAGGGATTCTTTCTGTAGAGAGTGGTGGGAATTTTGCCAGAGGAAATTGTCATTTGGGGAATTCATGAAGAGTTCAAAAAGGTTTTGGATGCATTTTTGGGGGCGTAATAAATAAAGGTTTAGTGTCTAGGTTTGAAGGGGGGTCATTGATCCAGGGATTTTTCCGATTGCCAGATTGGAGTCGGGAAGGAATTTTTCCCTAAAATAAGGACAATTGGCTTTTACCTCATTGGGGTTTTTTGTCTTCCTCTGGATCAACACCTTAGCACAACAGGCTGAACTGGATGGACGTCTCGTTTTTTTTGGCCTTACAAACTATGAAACTATGAAACTATAAGTTTCCCGGGCGCACCGGACAGTCCCCAATAAAATGGCCCGAACCGCCACAATAGAAACACAGCTGCTTCTTGAGACGCTGTGAACGTTCCTCCTGGGACAGGTGGGCCCTCTCAACCTGCATAGGTTCTTTCTCGGAAACCATTGGAGGAGGGAGAGGTGGCTGCTGGAACGTGGGAGCCAAGCGGGATAAATGGCGTGGACGGACGACCTCCCGTTGAAGGCGGAGCTCTTGTTGCCTTTCGGCGAACCGAATATCGACTCGGGTGGCTAAGTGGATTAAATCATCCAAAGCAGCTGGTAGATCCCGAGCGGTGAGCTCATCCTTGATTCGTCCCGAGAGACCTTGCCAGAACGTCGCCACCAAAGCTTCGTTATTCCAGTCCAGCTCCGAAGCGAGAGTGTGAAACTGCACAGAATAACGACCGACTGTGATGTCGCCCTGACGAAGCCGGAGCAGTGCAGCGGCGGCCGAAGAAGTACGGCCTGGTTCCTCAAAGACCGTGCGGAACCCCCGGAGGAAGGTTTGAAGGTCAGCTGTCAGAGGATCCCCTCGATCCCAGAGTGGCATGGCCGAAGCCAAGGCTTCTCCAGACAAGAGGCTGATTATGAAGGCCACCTTGGCACGCTCTGTAGGGAATTGATGCCCCATTATCTCGAGGTGGAGCACTGGCTGATGAACCCACGACATTTCTTGGGGTCTCCATCGTAGCGTGAGGGGAGCGGCAGATGCAGAGAGGGTCCTGAAGCCGGAGCAGGTAGAGCAATGGATGCCGGAGCAAGGGATGCAGGTGCGGTGGCGGCAGCCGGTGGAGGTAGACGGGCTGCAAGGTTCTGCATCATGGCCGCTAGCTGGTCAATACGTTGACTCTGCTGGGCGACTGCCGTCGTGACATCCCGGAGGTCGGGCAGAGGTACCCTGGCGGAATCCATGGCCAGTTCGTACTGTAATGCAGGGGTGGATTCGCTGGACTACCGCAAGTGATGATAGTTAAGCCACGCCAGGGAGCGGAGTCTAAGTAGCCCCCGGTTTTCACCAGAACCCGCCGCAAAGCGGGATGGACTTGCTGCGGCGTGAGGCTACCAGGTCGCTACCCCTGACGTGACTTGCTTGCGATGGCGGCCGGGGTACAGCGTGGTACAAAATCAAAAAATCGTAATCCAGAGGCGTAGTCAGGGACAGGCAGAAAGTCAGGGCAGGCGGCAGAGGTCCGTGGTCAAAGACAGGCAGACGGTCAGGGCAGGCGGCAAACAGGCAAGGTCAGGAACATAAGCAAGCGGACTGGTACACGGGAAATCAATATGGACTCCAACACTCTCTAAGGTTACTGAACACACACCAACGAACTGGCAGAGAGTGCTGGGGGCGTGTTCCTTAAATAGAACCAGCGCCAAGCAAAAGACCAATTACCTGGACGCTGGCCCTTTAAATCCAGAGAAGCTGTCGCGCGTGCGCCCTAAGCAGCGGGCGCGCACGCGGCGGCCGGGACAGGCAAGCGCAGCGTTCACAGAATCGTGGACGGGTAAGTGAGCCAGCGCCGGGACCCGGGCACCAGGGGGAGGGTCGCGGGCAGCCACGGCACCTGCGCCGGACCCCCTGCTGGCAGGTGGGTGGCCGTGGCGAGTAGCGGCGCCTGCGACCCCCGTGACAGCCACCTTTATCGGCCTTTTTAATTATTAGCTCCTTATCCTGTTTAAATGTTTAGCCTGTCTTTCAGTACTCGTCATGTTATCTAACGGTTTAGATCTAACCTTATTCCATTTAGTCATAACTTCCTTTTTCACTAGATTTTCAAAGACCTATAGATGAAGATGAAATAACATGATCAGATTGAAACCCAAAGTAAAAACCAATAGAGAGGAATTCATGCTTGTAACAACTTTTGATCACCATTCGTCTGTAATACAGAAAGCTATAAGACGATATTGGTCTATTTTGGAAAGTGACCCCAAGTATGGCCATCTTTTTAAAGAAGGCCATTGTTTCTTTCTTTTACAGAAGAGGGAGATCAAAAGGTGACTCAATTGTGCATTCAGATGCTATATCCAACAAAAAAGATCGTCAGATGATACTTAGAACAGTTAGGAATGGAACACATGCATGTATGTCATGCCAGAATTGTAGTTCTATCATCAAAGGGGATACATTTAAACACCCACTTAAAGGATATGACATATATACATATCAGAGGTTTCTTTACCTGTTTAAGTAAAAATGTAATCTATGTTCTCAAATGCCCATGTGGGATGACCTACGTGGGACAGACATATCGTCCTGTCCGTATCTGCATCAATTAGCATAGGTCAGCCATTAGATTGTACAGCACTAAAAGTGGTGGCGTAATTTCCAAAACTGAGGAAAAAGTGAAATATGGCGAGATTTCAGTGGCTCGTCACTTCAACGAAGCATGCCACCAGGTTCATGAACTTAGGTGGTTTGTTGTTGAAGAGATTATGGCCCATGATACTAATTCAATACATTCCCGTTTGCTTCAACGTGAAGCATATTGGATTTTCAAAGGATTAAACGAGGCGTTTAGTTTGAAAGCGTTTCTCTAGATTATATTAAGATATTATGCATATGTTTGTACTGTATGTCTCTGTATCGTATTGTTGTGTATTTGTTTTTAATATATTGTTTGAGGTTTTGAAGGTATATAAGTTATAGTATCTATGGTATTGTCGTACCCATAGTGGGAGGACTGCTTCAATGTGCGCCTGTCTGAGGAAGGAGGAGTCTCCTCCGAAACGTCACTGTTGTTGGCGCTTGAAAATGTGCTGAGACAGATGTAACAATCCTCTTCGCATGGATACAAGTTTGTAATATCGTTAAAGACTTTCATCTCATATTGTTACAATGCTGTAAGAGACATTTGTCTAATGCACAGGTGTCAAACACAAGGCCCGTGTTGCTGAGCTGTGCTCCGCAGCGGCTGCTTCTCACAATGAGAAAGGAGCAGACAGCATGGGCAGCACAGCTCAGTGAGCTCAGGGGGCGGGGCCGGCAGCACAGTGAGCTCAGGGGGCGGGGCCGCAGCTCCATGCACAGTACAAGAGCACAGACTGCCTGGCTCCGCCTGCTCAGTGCCTCGGCCCCGCCCCCTGCAGGCCTGGCAGGACGCTGAGCAGAGGAGCTTCCTGTCTGGTGAGAAGATTCCTGCTCCTGCGGAGGACCGTTCACTGAGGCTGGTAAATGGCTTCACTACTGGGGCCTTACCAGCTAGTCCTCTAACCCCCACCCCAGGTCTTACTAGTTAGCCTGCCTCCCCCTCCCTGGGCCTCCACCATCTAGCCCCCTATCTCCCCTCTGGGCCTCCACCATCTAGCCCCCTATCTCCCCTCTGGGCCTCCACCATCTAGCCCCCTATCTCCCCTCTAGGCCTCCACCATCTAGCCCCCTATCTCCCCTCTGGGCCTCCACCATCTGGCCTGCCTCCCCCCTGGGCCTCCACCATCTAGCCCCCTATCTCCCCTCTGGGCCTCCACCATCTAGCCCCCCTATCTGCCCCCTCTGGCCTCCACCACTCCTGGCCCACCCTAGCCTATCTCCTCTCTGGGCCTCCACCATCTGGCTTGCCTCCCTCTCTGGGACCTCCACCCATCTGGCCCTTGCCTTCCCTCCTGGGCCTCACCATCTCAGCCCTATCTCCCTGGGCTCCTCCTGCCTCCCTCTCTGGGCCTCCACCATCATGGCTGCCTCCCGCTCTGGGCCCCCACCAGCTGCCGTGCCTCCCGCTCTGGGCCCCCACCCTCGGGCCTGCCTCCCTCTCTGGGCCTCCACCATCTGGCCTGCCTCCCTCCCTGGGCCTCCACCATCTGGCCTGCCTCCCTCTCTGAGCCTCCACCATCTCTGCCTCCCTCCCTCTCTGTGCCTCAACCCTCCTGCCTGCCTCCCTCTCTGGGCCTCCACCATCTGGCCTGCGTCCCGCCATGGGCCTCACCTTCTTCCTGATTACCATCAAAGGGCTGATTGTAACAGGAATACTGTACAAATGAAACTACTCCTTAATAGCTCTCTTAACTGTTAAGGAGAAGTTACATTTAAACAGTTCTAAAATTTGGTCGGCCCTTTAAGATACGCTGTAAGGCCGATGTGGCCCCCGGCGAAAACGAGTTTGACACCCCTGGTCTAATGGATCACAGGTGCCATAGTTGTTATAAGTATATTTGAAAACAAACCCGGAATGTGTATGGGTGAACAAATTTAGATATAAAGCATTTGAATATATTTGGACTACTACTGGTTTTTGTGTCTGATTCTACTAAAGGGGTTGTGGAGAAAACCCTATTTTGTAGTCCACTCCTCTGCCATGTTATGAATATAGCTGTCCAAGTTACTCAGTATACTGTAGGTAAAATCTCCTCTACCTCCTAAACAGAACCGCTATGTATGTGGTAAAAGTCTTTACTTATCTTTGCCCACATGTTTAAAGCTAATCATTGTGGTTAGAAAACCCATTGAACATACAGTTACGTAATTGAAATAGCATCGGCTCTGTGCTATCCACAGCGGGACCTAGTTGTGACACACAACCGAGCTACTGCTGCAACAGCTAGGATTGGTGCTGGTGGCGATCCCAACCATTTTACCATCTAGATGCTGCAATACAAAGCCTTTAAGCAGTTAGACAAAGAAAGAGGGTTCTCTCTTTTAATCTCCCTTAAAGAGGATGTATCGCTTTTTTAGTTCAGCTGATTCATACTGCTCTCAGCTTCTCAAGTCTAGAAATGCAGTGGCGTTTCTTCCCCTCTCAGCTAGGTGACATCTTCCCCCCTTCACTGTTCATGCTGGCTACAGAGACTCCCAACCCCCTCTCTGAGTCCACATGTCACTGTGTCTCTCCCTATCAGTCTTGTTTTGTAAGATCTGTATACATACCACAGGCTGCATTCAATCTAGACTGAGCACTGATCTCTTCTCCTCTCACAGCTGGAGATTTGTTACAGTTGAATCCAGCTTTCTATGAACCGCACAGATCTCCCTTCTATGCAGGAGAGCTGGGCACCGAGACACTACTGTTATGTTTTCTCATTGTAGAATCTGCTGCAGTTTGTTTCTGCTAGGTGTGCAGAGAGAAATTGCTGCGGCCCCTAACTCTGAGAGAGAGAAGCAGGGATCGACACACAATTGTGCTGTTTCCTGATTGTAGAAGCCCTGCAGTATTATTATATTTCTTCTGGCTGTGCAGAGTGAAAATGTGTCGGTCCCTTACTTTGAGTGAAAGGCAGGAATGCAAGCTCCGTAAATACGGCCGACCGGGGGCCGAATAGAATGTAAATGAGCTCTCAGCTAGTGAAATGCAAGGAGGAGGGATCCGACCAGGACTGGATATCAGTATAAACGGAAACAGAAGATAAGGAAAACTGTGAGAACAAGACAGCTTTGCTAATGACATCTAACTGCAAAGTTACTTGTTTTCACTGTCCCCTTATTCTGAAGACCATTTAATGAAATGATACAACCCCTTTAAGCAAAAATCCCATTGCTTCCAACAAACGTGTTTTTGTTTCACTTTATCTGTTTTGGCTATTCCAAGACACAAATCTGGGGCTTACCTTACTAGGCAAAAGTTTTAGGCAGGTGTGAAAAATGAGCAAAGTAAAAATGCTTTCATATATTGAATTGTTAATAGATTATTCTTATAAATTTACAAAATGTAAAGTTAATGAACAAAAGAGAAATTAAAATCCAATCAATTTTGGTGTGATCACCATTTGCCTTCAAAACATCATCAGTTCTTGAACACTTCCACACATCTTGGAAAGCTAACCACATCCATCTTCTGTGAATGTACTGTAGACTTGCTCAAATCCTCCAAAACATTTGACCCAAGTAAAACTTTTAAAGGGGCAATGCTCCCAAAATACTAATGAAATGTATGTAAACTTTTGACTTTGCAGAAATTAATAAAAATGCCTTAATATTTCTCTCTCTCATTATTCTGGCATTTGGCAAATATAAATGATTTTGGTTCCTAATTTACCAAAAACGGTAAGGTTTTTCTGTTTCATGTCAGATAGTGAAAAAGCTGCATATGTGTCTTTTTATATAGTGTATGTTAATTCTGCTTCAAAGTGGTGTGTATGTAATATTTATATATATATATATATTTATATATATATATTATATATATATACCGAAAAAAAAAATGTGCTGAAAAATGCGACCTCGGTTATCCCGAGTCCTGTCGGACTCGGGCGCTTCAGTTATATGCGGCCCCCTCGGGAGCGATATAACTGAAGGCCGAGTGAGCGACGTGTGGGTGCTGTGGTCCGGGACTGTCAGCGATCCCTTCACCTTTGTGTGACTCCTCCGGGCGCTATAGCTGAAGGGATACCACCCGGGAGAGAGCGAGCGCCCCGTGCTCCGCAGTGGACCCCGGGCGGCCGGCTGCGTGACGGCCTGATGATATCACCGCCTGTGCGGAAAGGGGAAGGAGAGCGCGCGGGGGCCGGACAGCGGGGAGGCGGGGGGCGAGGGAAAAGGAGAGCGGGGAGCGGTAAGTGTTTTTTTTGTTTTAAAAACCCTGTCTTGCCCCCTTTTGCCTGCCTTACCCTGCCTTTCCCTGCTGGGGGGGACCTTGCTTCCCCATCCCTCCCTATAGCCTTCCCTCCGCCTTGCCTCCCTTCCTGTAGGGGGACCTATGCCTGCCTATAGCCTCCCAATACCTGCCTATACCCTGCCCATATCTGCCTTCCCTGCCCATACTGCCTATAGCTTTTTTTAACCTGCTAGGGGGACCTATACCCTGCCTATACCTGCTAGGGGGCCCTATACCCCTGTTTTAGCCTGCCGTATGCCTATAGCCTGCCTATACCTGTGGGGGACCTTAGCCTCCCCTACTCCCTATGCCTCCCTTCCCTAGGGGGGGACTATACCTCCCTAGGCCTGCCTAGGGGGACCTTCCCCAGCTTAACCTATCCCTGCCATCCCCTGCCTAGGGACCTATACCTCCCTAAAACCCCCCCTAGGGGGGAAATTTTTACCTGCTATACCCTTTTAGGGGACAAATAGCTGCCTTACCAGCTAGGGGGACTTTTTAAATGCCTATACTTGCCTTAAAACCTCCCTATGGGGAACTTAAAAACTGCCTATATCTCCCTATGGGGGACATTAAACTCCCTATATTGCCATGGGAACATTAAAGCCTATGGGGGCATTAAATGCCTATGTATTTTTATTGGTATTTTTTTTATTTTTAAAATTCACCAGTAGTGCTGCTTTTTCCCCCTGGGGTTATATCGAGCATTAATTTTCCCCGGTTTTTTTGTGGCAAAAGTAGGTGCTGGTTTATCTGGGTGGCTTTTTCCCATTTTAATAGGGTTTATATATCGGTATATAAAATTTTATATATTAATATATTTTTATATATATTATATATATCACGTATGAAGATCTGGTTTTTGAGAAAAACTGGGCACCCCTCCAATGAATGAAAAAAAAATATGTGTTTTTCCTCACCCCCTTTAAAAACGTTTCAGTTTGCCATAGAGCCTTTATCATGCAGTAAAACATATACATATGGGGTATAAAAAACCCAAAATATTTAATGACCATAAAAATTAAAATTTAATAAAGGTAAAAAAGCTTTTTATAATTTATAACTTACAGTGCAAAAAATTTAATATAATAAAGATAAGTACAATATACAATCAAATGTCATACTCAAATTGTAAAAATACATTAATTTACATTATAAATACGCGAATAACATATAATTATGTTATAATCAAAGGTAAAGTTAAAAGAATGTATAATAAGAAGATGGACCACTCATCATAGGTGCCAAATACATTCATCAAAGTCAGCGTCTATATATTAAAAGTATGCAAAATACAAAGTCAAAATGTCAAACCATGCACGCACAGAAAACTGTGAATGGGCAGAGAAAAGACTGGTTTGATCTCTTAGTAAAGATGAGTGATGAGTGAATAAAGTACAGATTTGTTTCTGGTTCATTGAAGGAGTGCTGCGGATTTCTTTCAAATGTATGTTCCATGGAAGAACGTGTAAGATGATATATGTATTGGTTTTGTTGCACCAATTTTTGTTTTTTGCTTTGTGTATAAATTTTTTTTAATCTAAAAAAGGAGATAGGGGGACCTATACCGCCTTTTAAACGACCTATACCTGCCCATCCCCGCCCTTATGAGGACCTATACCTGCCCTTAACCGCCTATGGGGCAATTACCCGCCTATAGCCCGCTTAGGGGGACAAATAGCTGCCTTTACCCGCCTTATGGGGGACATTAAATGCCTTAATGCCCTTAACTGCCTTGGGGGGGAAAATTAAACTGCCATATCTGCCCTTGGGGGACATTAAACTGGGCCTTACTTGCCTATGGGGAACATTAAACTGCCCATGGGGGGACATTTAAAGCCTAGCATTTTTTTGGTATCTTTTTTATTTTTAAAATTCACAGTAGCTGCTGCGTTTTCCCCCCTAGGCTTATACTCGGTCAATAAGCTTTCCGGTTTTTGTGGCAAAAAGTAGGGGGGCCTGGCTTTTTGGGTCGGTTATACTGAGTTTATACGGTATTTATATTCGGTTATTATTTATTTAATATTTATTTATATAAAATATTTTATATTTATATACCACAATGCCAGATCTGGGCTTTGGAAAAAATTTGGGGAGCATCCCCCCAATGAATGAGAAAAAAATATTTTGTTTTATTCCCTAAACGCCTTTCAACGTTTCGCTCTCCCTTTGAGCCTTTTTCATCGGGTAAAACATATACTTATAGTGGGTATTAAACCCAAAATACTTAAGGGACCATACATAATTATTAATTAAAAAAAAAGGTGTAAAAAAAGGGGTTTTACATTTTAAATAACTTTTACAGTGCTAAAAACTAATTTAATAAAGATAAGTAAAATTATAAAAATCATATTTTCATACTAAAAATTGAAAAAATACATTTAATTTAATTTTTAGTACGCGAAAAACTTTTAATTATGTTATAATAAAAGGTTAAAATTTTAAAAGAATGTTAATAAAAAGGGGGGGAAACCCACTCATCATAGGTGAAAAATTTCTTTTCATCAAAGTCAGGGTCTATATTTTTAAAAAGTATCCCAAAATTACAAAGTAAAAATGTAAAACCTGAAAGCACAAAAAAAACTGTAAAAGGGGCAGAGAAAAAAAGGGTTTGATTTTAGTAAAGATGAGTGATGAGTGAATAAAGTACAAAATTTTTTTTTGGGTTTTATTGGAAGGGTGCTGGGGAAATTTCTTTAAAATTGTATTTTCCCAAATGGAAAAACCCGTGTAAGATGATATATGTATTGGTTTTGTTGCACCAATTTCTGTTTTTTGCTTTGTAGTATCAATTTTTTCTAATCTAATAAAAGTGAGATTTCAATTTGAGATTTCAATCAGGCTTGTATTGCTGTGAGAACAGTAAAATGTCAGGGTTTCCCTCAGGGTTGTATAGTGGCCATCCCCTTTTTAGCACTTAGCTTCTTATCTTGGATGGTGGCTAGGGTACCTGGAGAAGGCTATCAGAGCTGTACCACTGACTTTGAGTTGCTGAACAGAGTGGTGTGGTGGTGTGCTTGAATTCAAGATGGCACCAGCTTCCTGTCCTGGTGCCTCCGCTTCTACTGAACACTGGCTGCATTCTTTGGGGAAAGTCCCGGCTGTGTTTAAGCTCATGGGCCACGTAAAATGACCTGGTGGGCTACATTCAGCCCACGGGCCTTTAGTTTGACATACGTGACATACACCAATATTTTGCACCAATTGATTCACACAGTTTTCTAGACACTTTTCATACTGTCAGGATTAGTGCAAAAAAGAACTGAAGCACATGGTAAAATTCAAACATGCTATGTACTAAAATCTGTATTCTGACTTAGTAGATAAGTTAATCATTCTAGTTACACCGGTGTTTTAACATAAATATATTTAAACATCTGTCATCGCAACTAAATCCCATATTTATGACATCTTCTGAACTGTATGTCTGAAAAAGTAGCAGGAGCAGTCTCCTTTTCCTGTGTAAACCAAACCAAAATGCACCTTTATGCATGTACAGTTTATCTTGGTTCTTTGATCAATCAAATCAATACCAAATGTCAAGATAGTTGGCTAAAATAGTTTTTTAGTATTTTTTTTTGTGTCCGGATGTGAACTTTTTTTCTTACCAGAACATTTTCAACAGACCAGGGTTTTTTCTTTAAATTAATTGTTTGATTGCACAAAATATAGATATCAATCTAGTTCTTTTACTGGTAATCCAAACTCCTCTGTGTGTGTAAACCCATTTACACAGACTAGATTACACAAATTGCCCCTTTTCAACTACATAACAATCTTTTTCTACTAGTACAAATGTTTATTGCTTTGAATATTTATTATTCATGCTTAAAGAAAAAATTAATGGGCAATTGTTCACACTTACCTTGAAGTGTAAATATAAATATAAATTATTAAAAAGTATAATAATCAATGTATTTAGTGTTCACATATACCTTACCTCATGATTAGTTGCTGTTCCATAAGAAAGGCAAATTAATAAGCATTAGTACATTAAAGGGGATTTATCGCTTCATCAGTTGGTCTGTTTCATTGTACTTTCAGTTTCCCATCTCCTCAAATCCAGAGGCGTTTCTTCCCCTCCCAGGTGGGTGTTTCCTACCTGAAGGGGGATAACATCATCCCCCCTTCACTGTTCATGCTCGCTCCCGAGTCAGTGTGTTTGTTTGAGATCAGTGGGAGGGGATAGCACATCCCTGCCCCCCCCTCTCTGTCTGAGTCCATATGTCACTGTGTCATTCCTCTCCCTATGCAGTCTTCTTTTGTAAGAGCTGTTTGTTTATATACCTCAGCCCTGCATTCAGTCTAGACAGTCTTCTATGAACTCAGAGCACAGATCTCCTCTCAAAACTTGAGGTTTGTTACAGTTGAATCCAGTCTTCTATGAACTCATCCAGAGCAGCACAGATCTGTCTCCTTTCTATGTTTACATGCAGCAGCATTAGGCACTGAGCACAATTCTGTTGTTTTCTGATTGTAGAAGCAGCTACTGGGTTACTGTGGAGCTGCTGGCTGCGCAGAGTGAAATGTTGCTGGCCCCTTATTCTGAGTGGGAGAGGCAGGAATGCACGCTCCCGTGAATACGACCGGGGGACAGACAGAATGTAAATTAGTAGAGCCGTCAACCAATAAAATGATAGAAAGAGGAATCCGACCGGCACTGGGGAACTGTGTTTACAGAAAATGAAGATAAGGGAGACAGTGAAAACAAGACAGCTTTGCAAATGACATCCAATTGCAAAGTTGCTTGTTTTCACTGTCCCCTTATTCTGAAGATCATTAATGTAATGATAAAACCTCTTTAAGGGGTTGTCTCACTACGAAGATCATAGTTGAAAATGTGGGGACCAAAAATCTAAGGATGTACTGTCCTTGGTTATATTAGCAAAGTGCTACGGTTTAGAGAACGGGCTAGTTTACATGTGCTTAGCAACGGTGTTTGTTTACTGGTCAGGGAAGCATTCTGTCTGCCAGGTGCGTGCACATGCAAAGGAAAGGCAGTGAAGAGGAGGGGCAGGGATGTGTGTATTGGAGGCAGGAGGAGAAGCAGTGAGAGGACATGCAGGGGGGTTGTGTGTATTGTATCCTCTTGACTGGCTCTCTCATCCCTGTGGCTGCTATACACACATCCCTGTGGCTGCCAATACACCCTCCCCCGCTCTTCACTGCCTCTTGTCCTGCATGTCGCTGCCAATACACAGAAGCCCCTGCATGTCCTCTCACTGCTTCTCCTCCATACCTGCCAATACACACATCCCTGCCCTCCTCTTACTGCCTTCCTTTGCTGTGAAGACCTGGCAGGCGAATGCTTCCCTGACAGTAACAACCGTTGCTAGCACATGTAAACAGCTGTTCTATAACGTAGACTTGAATAGTAACAACGTACATCCTTGATTTTTGGTCCCACATTTCAATATAATCTTATTGAGACAACCCCTTTAAGTTTTTCTCTAAATTCATATTTCTATTAGCCAAACATACGTCATTAAACTTTATATACTCGAGTATAAGCCGAGTTTTTCAGCACAAAAAATGTGCTGAAAAAGCCTTCCTCAGCTTATACAAGAGTCACCGTCGGGATCTTTTCAGCTGTATGCGACTTCTCTGTGAGCGCATACAGCTGAAGACACTATTGGGGAGCAGAGAGCGAGTGCTCCCTGCTCCGCAATAGGATTCCGGAAGGCCGCAAGCAGTCTCGCAGCCTTCCAGAGTATCCAGCACACGCTGCCTGTGCACCCTGAGGACATCACGCCACCTGTGCCGGGAAGAAGACAGCACACATCGGAGCAGTGGGGGAGAAAGGAGAGTACTTGTATTTTTTTTTTAAATCTCTGCCTATACCTGCCTGTGGGAGACATGTACCTGCCTATACCTGCCTATGGGGGACATATACCTGCCTATGGGGGACATTAAACTGCATATCCCTGCCTATGGGGGACATTAAACTGCCTATAACTGCCTATTCCTGCCTATGGGGGACATTTACCTGCCTATAGGGGACATAAAACTGCCTATACCTGCCTATGGGGAACATTAAACTTCTTATGTTCTCATCATGTGCATATATGCCCCTTTTAATATACCCCATAATCCTGTTTGCCCTGGTAGCTGCTGCCTGACACTGGCTGCCACAATCAAGTTTACTGTCCACCAGGATTCCCAAGTCCTTCTCCATGTCACTTTTACCCAGTGTTTTTCCGTTTAACAAGCAGTCATGAAATGGATTTTTCCTTTCCCTATGCATAAGCTTGCATTTATCTGTGTTAAACCTCATCTGCCACTTCTCTGCCCAGGCCTCCAACTTATCTATATCCCTTTGTAATAAAACATTACCCTCTATTGTGTTGATTACTTTACAGAGCTTAGTATCGTCTGCAAAGATCGATATTCTACTGTACAACCCATGTGTAAGATCATTAATGAAAATATTAAAGAGGATAGGACCCAATACTGACCCCTGTAGTACCCCACTAGTAACAAAGATCTAGTCTAGAACTAATCTCCTCATAGAAGACGATGAAATTAGTTTGACAGGACCGATCCTTCATAAACCCATGCTGGAATGATGTTATACATGTATTTTCAGTGAGATACTCTAGTATTGCATCGCTTAGAAAATCTTCAAACTTTATGCCTAAAACAGCCTATAGTTTCCAGAATCACTTTTTGACCTATTTTTGAATATTGGCACCACATTTGCTTTGCGACAATCTTTTGGGACATACCCCATTATTATACAGTCCATGAATAATAAGAATAGAGGCCTATCTATGACATTACCTAACTCCCATAGCACATGGTGGGTGTATATCTATTTATTATCTGTTCTGTTATTTTTAAACACCTTTTCTCAGTAAATGCGGTTTAGGGCCTCTCTAAGCAGATTAAAAATAGTCTTACTGAAATTCAGTGTTTTTTTGTTGGTCCTCGACAAAATACTGTATTGAAGGATAAAAGTAAATTTATTATATTGTGGCCACTATTTCCTCGGTGCTCTCCAACCTTTGTTACTCTGTCAAGTCTGTTAGTCAATATTACGTCCAGTAGGTCCTTCCCTCTAGTTGGCTCCTGCACCGTTTGGGAAAGGTAATTATCTTTAGTTATTGACAAGAACCTATTTTCTCTATGAGAGCCACAGGTTTCAGTTTCCCAATTTATGTCTGGATAGTTAAAGTCACCCATTATAACAACCTCATTCCAATTAACCGCCTCATCAATTTGCATGAGTAGTATATCTTCCATGGGTTCTGTTATACAGTATTTGGTGGCCTATAGCAGGCCCCTAATAGGATTTTGTTATTTTCATTACCCCCATGTATATCTACCCATAATGACTCCACCTGTTCATTACCTGTACCTATATCTTCCCACAGTGTTGGCTTCAGACAGGATTTTACTTAGAGACATACTGTATACCTGCCTCCTTCCGGTGTTTATGATCTCTTCTAAATAAACTGTAACCCTGTAAGTTAACAGTCCAGTTGTAGCTCTCATCCAGCCATGTCTCAGTTATCCCCACTATGTCATATTTTTCTTCAGCGATAAATAATTCTAGTTAATTATTTTTGTTTGTGATCCTGGCATTGGTTAGGATGCAATTTATAGATTTTTCGGTTTTCATTCTTTTAAAACAAAATCACAAAAACTTCCCACATACGTAAGTTATAGGAATAGAAAAACAGAAAAATACACTACAAAATAAACTACTCCTTTAAAATATACCTTTTAATTAAACTCAATCTAAAATTATACTCACACAAAATATATCGGGACACCAAACAGTAGAAGAATAGATAATCCTAATGTGACGTGGGAGTGGATCCGCTGGGCCAACGCAAGCGGTGATAGCTAAGCCACGCCAGGGAACGGAATCTAAGTAGCCCCCGGTTTTCACCAGACCCCGCCGCAAGCGGATGGACTTGCTGCGGCGTTGAGGGCTACCAGGTCGTTACCCTGACGTGACTTGCTTGCGAAGGCAGCCGGGGTACAGCGTGGTACAAAAAACGTAATCCGGAGGCGTAGTCGGGGACAGCAGAAGGTCAGGGCAGGCAGCAGAGGTTCGTGGTCAGAGCAGGCAGACGGTCGGGCAGGGGGAAAACCCAGGCAAGGTCAGGAAACGAAAGCAGAAGGGACTGGTACAGGGTAATCAGGATGGAACAGCAATACTCTCTAGACACCAGGTAAGCACACCACCAGACTGGCAGGAAGTACTGGGGGCGGATACCTTAAATAGAACCAGCGCCCGATAATGACCAATTATCGGGACACTGGCACTTTAAATTTAGAGAAGCCGGCGCGCGCGCGCCTTAACTGGCGGCCACGCGCGCGACGGCCGGGACAGGCTGGAGCGGAGTTCACCGGAGCGCGGCCGGGTAAGAGAGGCGGCGCCGAGGCTGAGGCAGCAGAGGGGTGGTCGCGGGCCACCGCGCCGGACCCCCCGCGAGCGGGGGGATGGTCGCGGGGGGCAGCGGAGCCCGCGATCCCCGTGACAGTACCCCCCCCCTTAGGTCTCCCCCTCTTTTTTAGAAACCTAGAGAGGAGGTCAGGAGACGGGTTGGCCTCCGGTTCCCCACGACCATTTCTTCCGGCCCAACCCCTTCCAGTCAATAAGAAAGAACCGCTTCCCCTCAATGTCTTCTGACCAACACCTCCTTACCTCAAAGATGTTATCAGAGTTGGCCACAGGGGGGAAGGTGAGACAGGACCAGGGAGAAGCGATTCAGCACCACAGGCTTGAGGAGGGAGACATGGAAGGAGTTCGGGATGCGCAGGGTAGGAGGCAGGCGGAGCTTGTAGGACACCGGGTTTAGACGTTGCAGTACCTCAAAGGGACCCACGTATTTAGGACCTAGCTTGTAGCTAGGCACCCTAAAGCGAATATATTTGCTGGATAGCCAAACCTTATCGCCAGGCTCAAATAAGGGCGAAGGCCTACGGTATCTGTCAGCCTGGACTTTAGTGCGAGCAGAAGCCCTTTAACAGGGCCTGTCGAGTGAGCTCCCAGAGCCTTGATGCCCTTTACTTGGGAATCCACGGCCGGTACATGACACGAGGTAACAAAGGGGGTGGGGGGGGGGGGGATGTAACCCAAACACGACAAAAAAGGGGGAGGCCCCCGCGGATCCCGAATCTAAAGAGTTATAAGAAAAACTCTTGCCCGGGAAGAAGATCAGACCAATTACCCTCCCGGGCGGACACAAAGTGCCGCAGTTAGGTACCCAGTCCCTGGTTAACCCTCTCTACCTGCCCGTTCGTTTGAGGGTGGTATGCGGATGAGAAATCTAAGCGAACCTGCAATTGGACCACCACAAAGCCCGCCAAAATTTTGCAATGAACTGGACTCCCCTGTCAGAGACAATATGTAACGGGAGACCTTTGCAGACGGAAAACGTGACTAAAAAAATTTTGGGCCAGCTGAGGAGCAGAGGGTAACCCAGGCAGTGGGACAAAGTGAGCCATTTTGGAAAAACAGTCGGTCACAACCCAGATGACCGTGTTTCCGGAAGAGGACGGGAGGTCGGTAATGAAGTCCATGGCTACATGGGTCCGGGTTTTCTGGCACAGGGAGAGGCTGAAAAAGGCCGCGGGTTTGAGAACGAGGGACCTTATTCCGGGCACAGGAGGTGCAGGCTGGGAACAAAGTCCCTGACATCCTGAGCAAGAGTAGCCACCAGTAATAGCGGGAGATCAGTTGCAGCGACCTATGGACTCCTGGATGCCCAGCCGCACGAGAAGGTGTCCCCACTTCAGGACTCTAGGGCGCAAGGCAGGGCGCACATACGTTTTTCCCCGGGGGGTAGGCGTTGGAGTCCACGGGGGCGGCCGTGAGAGTCGCTCAGGGGGGACAATGTGCGGGGGAGGAGACTCGAGACCCACCTTTATCCGAGGAACGAGAGAGAGCGTCCGCCCGGATGTTTTCTCGGCCGGCCGAAAATGTAGACGGAAGTCAAAACGGCAAAGAATAGTTACCATTTGGGCCTGCCGGGGTTTTCAGGCGTTGAGCCGACTGCAGATACGGGAGGTTCTTTGGTCTGTGAAGATATCAATAGGGTGGTGAGCCCCCTCCAGCAGGTGACGCCATTCTTCAAGAGCCAGCTTTATGGCCGTAATTCTCGATCACCTATGGTATAGTTCTTCTGGGCAGGAGAGAAAGTTTTGGAGAAATCCCCGCAGGTACGAAGTTTACCAGAGGAGGATCTCTGCAGAAGGGACAGCGCCGGCGCCGACTGAAGAGGCATCTACTTCCAGAAATAAACGGACGTTAGGGTCTGGGCGAGACGGGATCGGAGCCCGATGCAAATGCAGCTTTGAGCCGGTTTTGAAGGCGTCTTAAGATTCTGGGGGCCAGGACTTGGGATTGGCGTTCTCCGAGTCAGAGCCACCAAGGGAGCCACAAGTGTAGAGAAGTGGGGAATAAATTGTCTGTAATAATTAGCAAACCCAAAAGACGTTGAATGGCCCGGGGGCCCCACCGGTTGTGGCCATTGCAACACCACAGAGAGCTTGGAAGATCCATCTGGAGACCCCTATCAGAGACGATGTACCCTAGGAAGGGTAAGCTGGTGCGTTCGAACAGACACTTCTCGGGTTTGGCAAAAGAGTGATAGTGCGGAGTCGTCTGGGGACCTGGCGGACGTGGTGGCGATGAGTCTCGAGATCTGGGGAGAAGATGAGGATATCGTCCAAGTAGACGATTACACAGACGTAGACTAGGTCCTGAAAGATTTCATGACAAAATTCTGAAATACGCCGGGGTTGCCAGAGACCGAAAGGCATAACCAAATACCGAAATGGGCCCTCCGGGTATTAATGCCTTTTTTCCCTTCGTCGCCTTCCTTAATGCGGATTAAATTGTAGGCCCCACGAAGATCCAGTTTAGAAAATATTTTCCCCCCCCCTCGCAGGCCCCCCGTCAAAGAGTTCGGAGATCAAGGGGAAAGGGTAGCGGTTTTTTTGGTAATTTTGTTCAGCCCCGATAATCGATGCAGGGCCGGAGGGACCCGTCTTTTTTTTTCCACGAAGAAGAAGCCGGCTCCAGCTGGAGACGAGGACTTACGGATGAACCCTTTGCGGAGGTTCTCCTTGATGTACTCAGACATCGCTTAGTCCCCCGGGGCGGAGAGAGGGTAAACCCGGCCTCTGGGAGGAGTACAGCCCCGATTGCAGGGCAATGGGAAATCATAAGGCCGGTGTGGAGGAAGAGTTTCAGCCTGACTCTCCGAAAATACATCGGCAAAGTCCCAGTAAGGCGAAGGTTTGACCTGGAGGAGGCTTGGCAGGCTTCCGGGAGGCGACTTGAGGAGCGAGTTGCTGCTTGGACAGGCAACGAGAGAGACAAGCGGAACCCCAACGCATGACTTCACCTGTGCTCCAATCCAAAGTCGGGGGTATGGTCTGTAGCCAAGGAAGGCCCAAAAGGATCTCCCAGGAGGATCGAGGTAGGACTAAAAGTCGCAACGTCTCCTTGTGAAGAGCCCCAATTTGCAAGAAGAGGGGGGCCGTACGGAAGCGGATAGCGTCCTTAAGGCATTCCCCCACTAACCGAGGGACGAAAAATAGGTTTCAGCAATGGAGTCACAGGAAGACGAAACCTGGTCACAAGTTCGTGGCTTATGAAGTTTCCTGCTGATCATGAATCAATAAAGGCGGTGGCCTGGAAGGTGCTGTCCGGAGAGGCACCAATATATACGGGCATGGTCAGACGGGGAGAGGCCGTTATGACACCTAGGGTTGCCTCTCCTACGAGCCCTAGGTGCGGAAGTTTCCCGGGCGCACCGGACAGTCCCCAATGAAATGGCCAGAGCCGCCACAATAGAAGCACAGCTGCTTCAGACGACGCTGAGAACGTTCCTCCTGGGGACAGGTGGGCTCTCTCGACCCCGCATAGGGTTCCCCTTCAGAGACCCTTGAAGGAGGAAGAGTGACCACTGGAACGTGGGACCAAAGCGGGGGAAACGACGGGACGGACGGTTTTTCCCCTTGTAGGCGGAGCTCTTGTAGCCTTTCGGCGAAGCGAATATCCACTTTGGGTGGCCAAATGGATTAGATCACCAAGGCAGCTGGTAGATCCCGAGCGGGAAGCTCGTCCTTGATTCGCCCCGAAGGGCCCTTGCCAAAATGTCGCCACCAACGCTTCGTTGTTCCAGTCCAGCTCCGAAGCGAGAGTGCGAAACCCGCACCGAATACTGACCGACTGTGGTGTCGCCCTGACGGAGCCAGGGCAGCGCTGCGGCAGCCGAAGAAGTACGGCCTGGTTTCCTCAAAGACGGTGCGGAACCCCCCGGGGGAAGGCTTGGGGTCCGCTGTCAGAGTATCCACTCGATCACATAGTTGAGTAGCCCAATCAAAGTCTTCTCCAGACAAGAGGATTATAATGAAGGGCCACCTTGGCTTTGCTCTGTAGGGAATTGGTGCCCCATCATTTCGAGGTGGATGGAGCACTGGGTGATGAACCCACGGCATTTCTTGGGGTCTCCATCGTAGCGTGAGGGGAGTGGCAGATACAGAGAGGGTCCGAAGCCGGGTGAGGTGAGCAATGGATGCCGGAGCAACGGATGCAGGTACAGAGGTGGCAGCCGGTGGAGGCAGACGAGTCGCCAGGTTCTGCATCATGGCCGCAAGCTGGCCGATGCGTTGACTCTGCTGGGCGACAGCTGTAGAGATGTCCCGGAGATCAGGCAGAGGTACCCTGGCGGAATCCATGGCCAGTCTGTACTGTGACGTGGGAGTGGATCCGCTGGACCAACGCAAGCGGTTATAGCTAAGCCACGCCAGGGAACGGAATCTAAGTAGCCCCCGGTTTTCACCAGAGCCGCCGCAAAACGGGATGGACTTGCTGCGGCGTGAGGCTACCAGGTCGTTACCCCTGACGTGACTTTCTTGCAAAGGCAGCCGGGTACAGCGTGGTACAGAAACGTAATCCGGAGGCGTAGTCGGGGACAGGCAGAAGGTCAGGGCAGGCAGCAGAGGTTCGTGGTCAGAGACGGGCAGACGGTTAGGGCAGGCGGCAAACAGGCAAGGTCAGGAAACGTAGCGGAGCGGACTGGTACACGGGTAATCAGGACGGAACAGCAATACTCTCTAGACACTAGGTAAGCACACCAACAGACTGGCAGGAAGTACTGGGGGCGGATACCTTAAATAGAACCAGCGCCCGATAATACCAATTATCGGGACACTGGCCCTTTAAATTTAGAGAAGCCGGGGCCGCGCGCGCGCCTTAAGCGGCGGCCACGGGCCCCGACGGCCGGGACAGGCAGGAGCGGCGGTCACCGGAGCGTGGCCGGGTAAGAGAGGCGGCGCCTAGGCCGAGGCAGCAGTGGGGTGGTCGCGGGCCGCGCGCCGGACCCCCTGCGAGCGGGGGGATGGTCGCGGGGGGCAGCGGAGCCCGCGACCCCCGTGACACCTAAACTGTCTCCTACACCAGACACCCTAAGTTTACCTAACACGACGGAGAACCTGCCTCAAAAAGGGCGACCCCATGAAAAACTCCTGTACTAGACCCTATACTAGACCCTGTACAAAGCGTCGCCAATTTTACTGTTATTTTCAAGCGACGGTTCAAATAAATGAAAAAAGAGGGTAGCAAGTAACAATAGGTAAACCCAATGGTATAGATATGTGAAAAAGCGCTCGTATAAAACGCTTAATAGCACAAAACAATAGACAGGATTAACCCCATCCAAAATACCCAAATAATCTATAATAAAACTTCAACTTAGGGGATATAGAAAAATGCCAATACTTATCTGCACCAATTGACCCAGTAATTCAATCAATAGGGCAATATCACCAGAAATTTGGCGCTAGAATAACCCCTAACGCGTTTCATCCTATTTCAAGGACTCCTCAGTGGGTCAAATATCAAATATCCATCTAAAAAACATCAATCAAACAAAATCAACAAATTAGTAATTAAATAATAACCAAAAAAAGATCTATCCCATATATGTACATTACCCAAACCAAAAAATAGCCAAAATACATACATCTCCCATCGTTTCTGCTATGGAATGCTAGACAGTTCTCTTCATCACTCAGAGTAGGTGGGCTCTCCTTATGGGGGAACTCACATAGTGGTGTGAGTACTCCGTGTCCCAAATTAGCTAACACACTAAAGGGTATATATATCCCCCCAGGGAACTCCCCCTAACACGGAGGAGAAAGAACGCCCCCTATTCATAATACCAAATCAGTGTACTCACTTTAGACTGCATGTGACAGTGCTCAGCGTTGTAGAGAATGTACTGCGCGTGTCCGCAATGTCGATCCAGCGGAATGTCAATCAATACCACAAAATGTGTTTAGTTCTTCTCCAAGACAAATCTGGTTATGAAATTTTGAGGAAAGACCCCACAGCCACTCTCCTGGCACAACTTAAAGGAATGTTGGATGAGGCTCTGGGTAGTCATATAATCAGCAAACAAGAACATGCCTTTCTCTTACCTGAGTTTCCTAGAAGAGCTACGTTTTATGGGCTACCAAAAGTACATAAGGGAACTAACCCCCTTAAAGGAAGGCCCATTGTATCGGGGATAGGGAGCTTGACCCAAAACTTAGGTATATATGTAGACAGCATTTTGAGGGATTTTGTGACTTCGTTACCTTCCTATATCAGAGACACCTCTGACTTACTTTTGAAATTGGAGGGTATAACGGTTGATGAAGATACACTCTTTTGCGGCATAGATGTTGAAGCTTTGTATTCATCTATCCCGCATGACAAGGGATTAGAAGCAGTGAAATATTTTCTTGATTCTCGAGGGACTCACTTTTGAAAACATAACGAGTTCATTCTATCCCTTCTAAAATTTTCATTGGAAAATAACATCTTTGTATTTGATCGCAGGGTCTACCACCAGCTCAGGGGCACTGCGATGGGGAGCCCGATGGCTCCCACATACGCAAATTTGCTCCTGGGCTGGTGGGAGGACACCGTTGTCTTTAATGAAGAAGAGGAGAGTTCATGGACAGACCATGTCGTGATGTGGGCAAGATATATTGACGATGTCTTTATACTCTGGAAAGGGGATACGTCGTCTTTTACCTACTTTGTGGAGTCGTTAAATGATAACACAATAGGATTAAGATTTACATTCACTGCTAATGAATATACTATTCCATTTCTCGACCTTACAATCTCAAAAAATGCTGACTACACACTGGGTACCAAGGTCTTTAGGAAGGAGACTGCCACCAACAGCCTCCTCAGGTGGGATAGCTGCCACCAGAGATCACTTGTGAGAGGTATTCCTAGGGGGCAGTATCTCCGCCTGAGGAGAAATTGCTCTGATACATATACCTTTAAAAGTCAAGCTAGAGACCTAAGGGAAAGGTTTATTGCGAGAGGATATCCCCAATCTTCTCTCAAAGAGGCATATCAAAGGGCGATACAGGAGGATCGGGCTGGTCTTTTGGTTCCTAGGGCGAAGCAAAATGATCACGGAATAGCCGAGAGAAATGATCTTCGGATCATTGGGGAATACAATTCACAGGCAAACAAGGTCTACGATATTGTTAATAAATATTGGAGAATACTCCTACAAGATGATGTTCTTAAGGAGATATTACCTGCTACCCCTGCAATTACTTACCGTAAAGGGCGGAGCCTACGGGACAGATTGCTGAGAAGCCATTTTGTGGCCCCACAGAGGGAAACTTGGCTAGGGAGACAGCCAAATGGTTGCTTTAAATGTGGCATGTGTAAATTCTGTCAATTTGTTACGAACTGTAAAACATTCGGTTGTACTGACAACCCCTCTAAATACACCATTAGAGGATTCATTAATTGCACTTCTGTTGGTGTTGTCTACCTGGCCACCTGCCCATGCGGGCTAAATTATGTTGGTAAAACACGCAGAGAATTGAGGAGAAGAATTGGTGAGCATATTGGTGATATCAAAAAACAATATGATACAGCAATTGCGAGACATGTATGGGAAAAGCATGATGGTAGAAGTGATGTAATGCAATTTAGAGGTATTGACTTGGTAAACCCCCCCTTGAGAGGCGGTGATTGGGACAGATTAATTTTACAGTGTGAAACACAGTGGATTTACAGACTCAATTGTGTGTTTCCAAAAGGGTTAAATGAATCATTGTCCTTCATGTGTTTCTTGCGAGCTTCTTCTAGATATCTTTGATACATGTATACCCTCATTTAAACACAGATTCCTGAACTTGTGATATATTTTTATGCCATATATCTATTGCATATCTTATTGTGTGTACAACTGTATGTTTTGACATGGTTGCACAGACATATCTTCTGTTGCAACTATTTGATTACATATATATAATATATAATTTCTGGCTATCCATCTAAATTGATATGGGCGCAGCGTGACCTCTGATGATTTCTGAGGTTGCCGTCATATGCTGTTTGGCATCTAATTTTTGTCCCTTTGCCTATGTTAGGCGCTGGGTACATGCCGCTTTCGGTCCTCTGGGATGTTTTTTGAGGCCGGGCAGCTTTGTTATTTTGTTTTCGCGCTGGTGCATATGCGTTGTTTAATCTGCCGGCCAGTGTTCCTGACGCATGCGCGGTGGGCCGTGTTGATACCGGCGCCGCCATGCTTGAATATCCGCGCGTGCGCACTGTATGCCGGATGATGTCACAGACTGGCGCATGCGCGTTGGGATATACGGAAGTCGGTTCCGCTGGATCGACATTGCGGACATGCGCAGTACATTCTCTACAACGCTGAGCACTGTCACATGCAGTCTAAAGTGAGTACACTGATTTGGTATTATGAATAGGGGGCGTTCTTTCTCCTCCGTGTTAGGGGGAGTTCCCTGGGGGGATATATATACCCTTTAGTGTGTTAGCTAATTGTGGGACACGGAGTACTCACACCACTATGTGAGTTCCCACCATAAGGAGAGACACCTACTCTGAGTGATGAAGAGAACTGCTCTAGCATCTCCATAGCAGAAACGATTGGAGATGTAGGTATTTTGGCTATTTTTTGGTTTGGGTAATGTACATATATGGGATAGATCTTTTTTGGTTATTATTTAATTACTAATTTGTTGATTTTGTTTGATTGATGTTTTTTAGATGGATATTTGGTATTTGACCCACCGAGGAGTCCTTGAAATAGGATGAAACGCATTTGGGGTTATTCTAGCGCCAAATTTCTGGTGATATTGCCCTATTGATTGAATTACTGGGTCAATTGGTGCAGATAAGTATTGGCACTTTCTATATACCCTAAGTTGATAACTTTATTATAGATTATTCTGGGTATTTTGGATGGGGTTAATCCTGTCTATTGTTTTTGTGCTATAAGCGTGTATACGAGCGCTTTTTCACATATCTATACCATTGGGTTTACCTATTGTTACTTGCTACCCTCTTTTTTCATTTATTTGAACCGTCGCTTGAAAATAACAGTAAAATTGGCGACGCTTTGTACAGGGTCTAGTATAGGGTCTAGTACAGGAGTTTTTCACGGGGTCGCCCTTTTTGGGGCGGGTTCTCCGTCGTGTTAGGTAAACTTAGGGTGTCTGGTGTAGGAGACAGTTTAGGTTTATCTATTCTTCTACTGTTTGGTGTCCCGATATATTTTGTGTGAGTATAATTTTAGATTGAGTTTAATTAAAAGGTATATTTTAAAGGAGTAGTTTATTTTGTAGTGTATTTTTCATTCTTTTAACCCTGTCCTTTTTAACTATTGCTACACCCCCTCCTTCCACTCCACCCACTGATTTATTACTAATTCCCAGCTCTCTATGTTCACTATCTTGCACGCTATATGTGTAGTTGCCCTACCCCCAGCCTCACACAGCAATCTGTCAACCCGATCTGCGATATTTTGATCTTGGGACCCAGGTAAATCCGACAATCCCAGTCTTTGTGACAGATTGCCCTTTCTGTTCTCCTAATAATGGAGTCAAAAAACTACAAAGCTACACTTACAGCTCAATGGCTGATAGATACCAGCAGCAGGCTTCTATGGCCCTTATGCTGCATGGGAAAAGATGGCAGGTGCCGTTAATTAATGAGCAAATGCTCTAGGTACCAATTCACACCAGCATGCAAAAAACCACATTATAACACATGGGAAGACTGCTAAAAATGCAACAATACCTGATGAGAATTGCATATGGATAAAGCGATACAGAGGGTAACGCCATCTGTACAGATACACCATGCTGGGTAACAGCTTATATCACCCACAAACAAAAAAAAAAAAAAAAGGTTTGTGGGCAAGCCGCCCAGCGCTTAGAAGGTGCACTGCACAAAATACTTGTACCCTAAGCTCCCCAGTATTTTTGGGCAAAAAGATAACATGCTGGGAAAAATATCAAATTATGAGGTATTAGTTGATACAGTAGCTAACAGTAACGCAAGCTCGCAAGCAAACGGCAAGGCTCCTCATGTCTTGCGAGTCCCTACACTATCAACAAAAAAAAAACACAAAAAATGGTACATAATTTACCAAAAAACTACAAAGCTACACTTACAGCTCAATGGCTGATAGATACCAGCAGCAGGCTTCTATGGCTCTTATGCTGCATGGGAAAGATGGCAGGTGCCGTTAATTAATGAGCAAATGCTCTAGGTACCAATTCACACCAGCATGCAAAAAACCACATTATAACACATGGGAAGACTGCTAAAAATGCAACAATACCTGATGAGAATTGCATATGGATAAAGCGATACAGAGGGTAACGCCATCTGTACAGATACACCATGCTGGGTAACAGCTTATATCACCCACAAACAAAAAAAAAAAAAAAAAAAAAAAAAAGTTTGTGGGCAAGCCGCCCAGCACTTAGAAGGTGCACTGCACAAAATACTTGTACCCTAAGCTCCCCAGTATTTTTGGGCAAAAAGATAACATGCTGGGAAAAATATCAAATTATGAGGTATTAGTTTGATACAGTGCTTACAGTAACGCAAGCTCGCAAGCCAACGGCAAGGCTCCTCATGTCTTGCGAGTCCCTACACTATCAACAAAAACAAACCACAAAAATGTCCCATTTTTGTGGTTTTGTTTTTAATAATGGAGTCCCCAACTTCGAGCACCTGTTTCCCAGCTAGCTGCCTCATGTCCCTGCATCTCCATGCTGCCATCCTCCCCAGCATCTACCACAGCCAGTGCTTGCTCAGTGAGCAACAAACTCACTTCCAAGTTGGCAATAGATCTCAGTGTGGCCACTTGCTCATTTGATCCGGGACCCGGGTTTAGATGAGCTTTTTGTGCACACTCTCCACAAACGTATGCCCCTCAAAATGTTTTCAAGGAAATACATAATTTGCCAGGTTTTTGCGCTGGACGGAAAATGGTTTCATTTTTGGAACTCATGGGGATGTTACAAAAAGAGAGACACACAGATATACATATAAAAATCATATTTGCCAAAAATCATAATTCGCCCTGAACACTGTAAATTCTTGATGCACGGCCAAACAACTGGACCAATCCACACCAAATCTGGCATGCAGATAAATCAGGTGCATCGAAAGGTTTTATATTAGATTTCAGCTGTCTTGGATGTACCAATATCAACATGTACCCAAAAGACCCCAAATTCAATATGAACAGTATCTATTCTTTTTCCAATAGCAACACAGACAACCAACAGTTGAACAAAATAGACCTGTTCAAAACTAGGTATTGTGGTCAGCTATATTGTCTCACAGTTTGGCAAAAAGGGCACAGAGAACTAGTTTGCACTTCTCAAAATAACCCTAACATACTTGAACAAAATTTCAGAACAGATTCTGAGAATTTATATTTGCTTAAAATTTGCCAGCAAAGGCATACTTATTTGCTAATCATGGATTAATTAGTCAAAAAAAGGAAAAAACCCATTAAACCTGTTGAATTTGTATGTAATGTGAACATAATTAAAAATTTTTCAGTATGGAAAATGTATTTAATTTCTAAACAAATTTGGATGTAAAAGGTTCTGAAGAAGGCTTATTATTTTTTCATCTGAAACCCCTTTTACCTTCAACACTGCTTTTTCAGACCCCCCTGTTTGGAGCCCACTTGACGTGGCTTTTTTCTTCAAAACCCCAAAAAGCAAGGGGACACCCGGTTGAAACTGATTAACCCTTAAAAAAAAAAATTAGGGAATATTAATGTCTGCTTTTATGTGGAGAGGGAAATAAAATTTAAAGGCCCTGTAGTTTGCTGTCCATTATTTACCAATGTACCACAAAATTCCGGACCATTACCTCTGATGGCTTTAAACCCCAAAAATGCACATTTGCCCCTTAAAACGTACCCCCAAAATAAATATCTACGACAAAAAGACCAAAATTTAAAGATAGGGGGGGCCGGGGAAACCCGATCTGGGGACCACAGACATCATTGTAAATATATACTCCTTATATTTAGACCCCCAGTTTTTAAGCCCCCCCCTTTTAAAATTTTTCAAATCCTATTTTTCAAACCCTAAAAAAACAGGTTTAAATTTTATTTCCCTAATTAAAGACCTCAGACCCCCCCATAACAATTGAAAAGACGGGGTAGGCGGAAAAATGAAATTAAAAGGGGAATTTCCCATCAAATTGATTGTTTTAAAAACCTTTAGCCCCCCCATGGATTTGCAGTCATGGCGCCTAAGAAGTATTCGATATGGGGGCTCACTCGCTGGCCCACTCCGACGCGTGGTGACGCGAGATTGGATCTGGCTTCAATCTCTGCTGCTTGACTATTTAGACACCATGGCGATCGCAGACACGGTCTGAATAAAATGATGTTGCAGTCTCCCCCCCCCCCCTAAGATTGTGGGGGGCAGAGTGGTTGCTATGGCAACCAGAAGTCTGTTGAAGGCTTTCATGGTTGCCATGTTTTTTTGTTTTTTGGGACCCCCGCCCTGGGTAGAAAGTAATTGAAAGCACCTTTTTTTGTCCCCTTCGCTTTATACAAAAATTCAAGCCCACTGGACACTAATTTTATGCAAGTGTAAAAAAAAGCTTTAAAAATAAAAAAAATAAGAAAAAATATAGAAAGTTAAAATAACCCCCTTTTGCAATTTTGCAAAAATAAAAGTAAAAAAATAAAAAAGTTACACAGAATTAGTATCGGCATGTCCGTAACTGTCTGAGCTATTAAAATATAACATTGTGTATCCTGTACGGTAAACACCTTCCAAGAAAAAAAATTCCCAACACCTAAATTGCGATTTAAAAAAATAAATAAATTTTGAATTGTTTAGTGTCCCAAAAAATTGGAGTAAAAAGTGATCAAAAAGATGTTTGTTTTCCAAAATGGTAGCATTTTTTATGCTGAAGTGTAGTTTTAATTACTCTCTCATTCAGGTAAAAGTACTTAAACATAAAAAAACTTACATATTTGAATCAATGGAATTGTACAAACTTGCAGATTACACATAACACATCATTTATACCGAAGATTGTATGTCATAAAAACAAAACCCCAGCAAAAATGGCGCAAGTGGGTTTTTGTCACATTCCACCCCACTTAGAAGTTTTCTCTGATTTCCCAGTACATTATATGGTATGGTCAATGGAACCATTGCAAAGTTCATTTTCCCACAAAAAATAAGCCCTCATATGTGTATGTAGATGGAAAAATAATGAAGTTATGGCTCTGGGAAGGTGGGGAGGAAAAAACAAATGTGATGAAAATAAATGCTTAGACCATAAAGGCTTAAAGATGTAGACAAAGATAAATAAAGACTATTACAAAATACACTGCTGATCTGATTTTGCTTCATTTCAAAGATAGAGCAATTTTTATTTCATGCTTCTTTAAAAATGGTTTCATAGGTTACTGACCACATCTATCTCTGTTCTAGCAGCGGCCAGACTCGTGATGCCTCTATCTGCTGGGATCTTACTTAAATAAACTTTAACCCTCTATTCCTAGAAGGGTTCAGTAATCTTGAGCCACGTTGTCTGCATGGTCTCTGTGATCTTTGTATGTTAATGAGCAGAAACAGTATAGAAAAATCACTCTGCTCATCTTGGCAGTTTCAAATACAGTGTAATTTTTTCATAACCTCTCCATTACCAATATCTCTCTAACAGGAACAAACAGAAATAGGAGCTAGCAGAGCTGAAATGGCAGTCAATACTGTAGAACCATCTACTGCCTGCACAGGAAGTGAAAGTCTGAAGCTGGCGATGAAGGGCAGGTTCTGTGAATACGGCCACATGGGAAAATCCCTTTAACATATTAAAGGTAGTAGCACCAGTTTGGTGAGACACAGCATTTTAGTAAAGTGGGCTTTCGGAGGTAGGTGGACTTTAGGAACTGACATGCTTATTCTGTAAACACATTAGTTCACAGGTCAGTGCCCTGGTAGCCAGCAAGTAATAATAAAACTACTAGGACAGTGTTATATTTATTTTCCTCTTGGTAAGTATAGCCCCTATATTATTGAACATGGTGCATGCTGTTCTGGGGGTAAAGACTGGTGCATGGCTTATACATTGCACTTGTAATTTTTCTTAATGTCCTCACTCTTTTCCAACATTTTATGTACATGTATGTCATGAGCAGTATGTATTTTCAGAGAAATGCTGCTGATAGGTTGGGCACAAGAGCAATGCCCAGTGCTACCACTGTGTCTGTAACTACCAAAGCTACAAAATTATTATGTTATATAACTGTCCACAATAAAAGTTTTTTCAAATTTTTCTTCTGTTAATATATCAGATTACGGCCCATGTAATAACAGTAGCTAAATACTTCACTACACCGTCACTGAAACAAATGCTGTTTACATATGTGTGTTGACTTTTAGAGGAATAAATGGCAGCTACAATGTTACATTAGCAGTTTTATCCGTGTAAGGCTATGTAGTGTAAGGCTATGTTCATACGGCTTAAAATGGGACGTATTTCAGTCGGTAATTACGCGCCGTACTGCGCAAATTATGGCGGGAATACGTCCCAGTCATTACGGTAATTCACAGTTTTCATAGAGAACTATGGATTACGTCTCCTCTCCCTGCTTGGAAAATCCGCCGCGCGGGGAGATAAGTGACATGTGAATTACCAGCGGCATATACGCGCCATTGGTAATGAAAGTCTATGGGCTGGCGAGGTGCCGGTCCCCCGCTCCCGCCCCACCTCCGTCCACACGGCGTTATTGCAGGGCGTAATTACGCCCCGAAAATAAGCCGTGTGAACATAGCCTAAGAATGGGGCTAAAAGAGTATATATTGCATTTCTTAGATTTTCTTAAAAGGAATTACTTATTGTTCTATTGCATCCAAAATGAACCATCTTTGCAAATATTATTATTTATTTTAGAGCGCCCTTAGGGCCAGGGCGCTGTACATTTGAGGTGGTTATATAAATAACATTGGTCAAACAAGTATGAGGTGACGATAAGTAACTGGTACAGAGGGAGAGAGGGCTCTGCCCGTGAGGGCTTACAGTCTACATGGAAGAAGGGAAGGAGACAGAAGGTGAGGGGCACACATGTTTGTGGGGTGGAGTGGTGTAACGCGGTTAATGTTAGTTATAGGCAAACCTGAAAAGTTGTGTTTTCAGGTTGCTTTTGAGGCTAGTGAGAGTGTCGGAGAGTCTGATGTGTTGGGGCAGCGAGTTCCAGAGTGTGGGGGAAGCACGGGAGAAGTCTTGGCGACGGTTATGTGAGTAGCTGATAAGAGGAGAGCAGAGAAGAAGGTCCTGTGAGGAGCGGAGATTGCGTGAGGGGAGGTATCTAGAGATTAAGGCAGAGATATATGGACAGAAGAGGTTATGGAGAGTCTTGCAGGTCAAGGTTACTAACTTGGACTGGATTCGCTTGGCAATGGGAAGCCAGTGCAGGGATTGTCAGAGGGGAGTGGCAGAGGAGTATCAAGGAAAGAGGGGAATCAGATGAGTGGCAGAGTGAAGGATGGTTTGGAGGAGAGCGAGGGTGCTAGATGGGAGGTCACAGAGAAGGATGTTGCAATAGTCTAGGCGGTTATCCCAAGACAGTGGACTTGTGGAGCTGGTGAGAGAGTGTAGCCGTTGACAGTAATAGAGAGATCAGGTGGAGGGATAGAGTGGGATGGTGGGAAGATGACAAATTCAGTTTTCTCCACATTTGGTTTTAGGAATCAAAAGCCTACCTCTAATTATAAAACAGTGTTCCATAAATCAATAAAAAATAAGAGACTTTGACAGTATATCTTACTAGAGAAAAATGCATCCTTCTTCTCTTACCAGCCTCCTTTTAACCCCTCCTGGTTTATCTGTGCACTCATTAATATAGGTGCACTTATAAATCACGACAGAATCTATCTTGCAAAGAAGGTGTGAAACCAACTTCACTGAAAGATCAGGTTACAGCTGCCCCTAGAAGTCTTTTAAGTGGGGACGAAAGAGGAAGTGAGGCAGAGAGACAGAGGTGGTGCTGGCTGTATAGTGAGGGTTTTATCCTACCTCAGTGCTGGAATTGCAGCTAGACCTCTCCGTAAAGGGAATCTGTTGCCAACTGTTTTTCTTACTTATTAAAACAAGATACTGATACATATTATTTTCTTCTTAGTTTTTTTCATTTTCTGATTGTAGATTTCTGAATTCGGTCATCTATATATGATTTTGGGGACAGATTTCTTACTTTCACTGCTGTAACAGCATTTAGAGAGATGTTTTACGACACCTCCCTGCACATGTGAACTGGATCAGTCCCATTGACTTCTAGAGTTTTCTAGGCATTTTCTGTGACCCGGGAAGAAGTCAGTGTGCAGGGAGGGGGAGAGGGTGAACTGTGACTATCTGCTATTGTGACTGGTGAATCCTGTGTTATCTATACACATTGGTGTCACCTTTCAGTGTAACCCTGCTTTATTGATAATGAGCAGACTGCGGAAAATCTCTCTCTACAAAGCAGGAAGCGTCAAGCTATTATTAGGCCTAGTGGCCAAAGGGAAGACTGCAGAATTTTGAGAACTCAGTGAAACTCCTCTGCAGGACAGTTATGTTTTGTGCTTTGTAGCTGAGTGCTCAAATAAAAAAGTGAGAGGGGTGAGAACAGGAGGCTGAAAAGGAAGCTTTTTTCTCTAATAAGATATATTACAAAGTATCTTATTTTTACTTGTTCACTTCAGCATGGCTCCCTTCTGCATCAGATATTTAGTTCATCGACTTTGTTGTAGATCACTTCAAACATGATAGAATAAAATAGCACAGTAAGTTTTTCCGTTACAGCTTCAGTCACTGTGATGGAAACCCAATGTTTTGATAAAAAAGATGTTTTAAGCCCCCCACGGATTTCAACGTGATCTCAAAATCGGGCCAGTTTTTATCCTATCTTTACCTCAATCGAGCCAATCAGGCCTCTGCTGGGTCAACCGACCTCCATTATTAGGAGAGAAAAAATTAAAAAAACAACCAACCTCCCAAGCTGCCCTTCTTATGACAGCCTGTGGAGAGTGGGCGGGGACAGAAACCCAAAATGGAAGCACCCCTTCCTTCCCTATAGGTTAAAATCAAGGGTACACCAAGTATAAGTTTGTTTTTCTGCACACAAAAACATTTCTGAAAAAACGTATGCAAACCTGGGTGCCACTGGCAGGGCTGCGGCCCCATGTAATTATACATGTACGCACACAGACCGCCGCCAGCGGCACATTTCTGCAAAAAGGGCAATACACTACGTGGAAACCCCCTAAAGAACCCACTTATGGCTATCTATCATACATGAAAAACTTTGGACTCTCGGTTCACATATTTTGATCAAAAGATGTTTAAGCTGCCCACGACTTTCAAGTGATCTAAAAATCGGGCAGCTATCCTATCTTTACCTCTCAATCGAGCCAATCAGGCCTCTCGCGGGGTCAACCGACCTCCATTATTAGAGAGAAAAAATAAAAAAAAAAAAAACCCCCCCAAATTTTTTTTTAAGGGGGAAGGGGCGGGGAAGAAACCCCTAGGAAACCCCCCTTTTCCAAAAGGTTTAAAAAAATGTCCCCAAATTTTAAAAATTTTTTGAAAAAAAAACTTTCTGAAAAAAGAAAGAAAAATTTGGGCCCCGGCGGGCGCGGCACCATTTTTTAAAAAATTTTTGGGCCCAAAGAAGGGGCCTTTTGTCAAAAAGGAAAAAAAAAAATGGTCCCCTTTTGAAAGTTTTTTTCCGGGGATTAAAAAATTTTTTTTAAAAATTGGAAAGGTCTAAAAAATTTTTTAAGAGAAATAATAAAACCATTGAAGTCCCTTTTTGGCTTGGGAAATGGGGGGGGGACAGCCAAAAGGGGCCCCTTTTCAATGGGTTTAAATCAATGTCCCCAAATCAGGGAACGTTTCCCAAAAAAATTTCTGAAAATTTTTTGCAAACTTTCCCTTTAATTGGGACAATGAATTAATGGGGGGGAAGGGGGCCCCATTGGGGTCCGACCCGTTATTCACAGGCGGTAAGGGACGGTGTCAGCGCAGGATTGGTGGTTTTTAAATTTTTTCAAACTAGAAATTAGGGGCGAGTTGCCCCGGGAACCAACATGCTACAGGCCTGAGGGAATAGAGGTAAAAGTTCCCCAATTTTTATTGATGAAACAGTTGAAAGTCGAGTTTAAAATTTTTGATAAAATTTGGGGAACCGGAGGCCCCAAATTTTTTCGTTTTAAAGGAAAGGTGCTTCCAGGATTTCCAAACGGGGAACCGGACCCATTTGGCATTGGGTTGCTTATTGTTGCTAAATGGCAATTTTTGGAATTTCCCTTTTTTGGTTCCTTCGGTTTGTCCCCGGGGAAAGAATTCAATCTTTGAGAGTATGATTCCGTAATTCTAATGCATTCTGGCCCTATTAAT
Organism: Phyllomedusa bahiana; assembly: GCA_025379985.1. Taxonomy (NCBI): domain Eukaryota; kingdom Metazoa; phylum Chordata; class Amphibia; order Anura; family Hylidae; genus Phyllomedusa; species Phyllomedusa bahiana. The sequence goes on along the minus strand of JAODAL010004821.1, from coordinate 11,369 downwards.
TTGGCAAGAATAGGGGGAGAATGATGGCAAATAACCTGTTTAAATACCTTGGGTTTCCTTTCTAAACAGAAAACAGACCTAAAAGGGCCATTTTTAATAAAACTTTTGAAGGATTAATTTTCTATAGTTTTACTGATATGACAGTGAGCTGTAGTTCAGATGGAAGAAAATTGTTTCTTTAGTGCCCGTTATAGATAGCTATTCTGTAAGTTAATGTCAAACATTAATTGACCCCTTTAAAAAACATTAAAACATGTCTAGCGCTATCAGCCAAACCAGAGACACCCATCGGTAGACAGCTGTTTTAGAGTTCTTTCTGCTTATGAGCACAGAGTAGGTTGGGTAGATGAGATGCCTTCGATGCAGCCCTTGGGATGAACTAGTTATTATCCAAAATGAAGAAAATTGCCTCCTTGGTACTTCTACTAGATAAGTATTTGATAGGTCAATGTCTAACTGTTAGAAACATCAGGGATCTCTCTACTATTTCATTTTCTCCTTCTTATAAGTTTTTTGAGGGTTCTTTGCATAACAAATGCTCAACATCTTAATGATAAGGGCAAATCATGTAGCCATGGCTTTGTGCCACCATGTGCCTTACCATCATCAAAGTTCCTACATCTGTTGCTGTGTCTCTTCTAGTATTGAATAGTGTTTGATACTTGTCTCCCAATAAAGAATTCTTACTTAAAACTTAACTTTTATTACTACAAAAAAATCTAATATTAATAAGCAAAAGGACTAAATATAAATACAAAGGGTAACCCTATTATCAACCCTTAGTGGAGAAACCGCACCTGTCTCACCCTATCCTCTCATACTCGAAGGTGAGAAACTAAATAATATCATGTATAACTACCAGAATATTTACAAAAAGAGTAGATATAAATGTCAAGTGAAACATTACAAACCCCAGACGCGTTTCAAAGGACTCTTCAGTGGGATAATCACCTTATCGCTTACCTTGATGTCAATCTACTCACAAAACTGGCAAAAGGACCAGATACGGTGTTCCTGTAAATAAGAAAACAATAACAATCTATTTTCCATGAAATTATCAATCATCCTTAGTCAAAACCATAATGTACTTACTGAACCCAATAGAATAGGAAAGGAGCTCCTAAATGGATCGCTAGGGACCCTCTACACTGGGTGGTTTTCCCCAAGGAAATATTGCAGAAAAGCAGGGGTATAAAAAGCTTTAATCAATAGCTCCACCCCTCCCTAGTTATCCAATAAAATGCTGGCCCATTCCCTATAGTCAGGCAAACACTACCATAATCCAAACAAAACGAATTACCTATAGTCATTAGTAGATCCTACTTCACCGCAAGCCACGTGTGATGATGGTTTACTAACGGGTCGGCGTCCAAGTATCTCAAATGCGCATGTCCGCAGCACTACCTTCAAAGGGGATACTGCGCATGTCAGGATAAAGAAAAATGGCTGCGGAAAAAATGGCTGCGGAATAGTGTTTGATACTTGCTTAACATTACTGTTTTCTGTGACTGCTTGGTTGGTTACAATTTTGCACTTTAAAAGTCCTGGGGGGTTCTGAGCACTGGGAGATATACTTAGATATTTTTAAGGCCCCATTCACATCATGTTTTCAGCGTCCGTTCATGGTGTCCATTGGGATACTGTAAAAATTAATCCCAATGGGCACTGCGATAGGGCAGCAATGGAGCCATTATCTTGTATAGGGCAAACATTCTTGTGTCTGATGCAGAAACCGCTAAATAGGGCAATGATAGTCCAATTAGGACTACATTTGTGCTATATAAGTCAGTGGCTTCCTCGCTGCCCTGTCACACTGTCCCTCGGGATGAATTTTCATGGTTTACGGATGGATATTGTGAATGGCAGCGAAAATCTGATGTGAATTGAGCCTTGATTGTTTTTCAGGTGTGCTGTAAATACAAAGCTTCTGAAAACTTGTTTTTGCAGGCACATGCAACATTTTGGAAACTAAACACTACTGGACAAGCTGCATTTGTGTGACAGTTCTAAGAAGCACTTCTGAAAAGTTTGCTCTGTATTTAATGAAAAAAGTCAGCGATAAGACATTATGTAAAACATGTGAACCAGTGACTATACATAACTTTATGATATGGGGGAGATTCTACAATGGGAACTATTTTTCCTGTAAAAATTGTTTTTATCATAGTAAAATGTCCAATATGGCAATTATTTTATTCTGTTATTTGTCATTAGCATACATTAAAAACACAAACACAAGGCCATACATAAAGCTTAATGGCTGACCATTGAACTAAGCCCAGTAGGAGCAATATATGCCCCAGTGCTACCTGGGAGAAATTAAACAGGTGCAGATAACTAATGAGCAATTGCTCACAGACCCATCCATCAGGGGGCAGCTACCTAGTAAAAAACTGCACATTGGATAAGATTTCTCCTAGATAGCACTGAGATTTATATTGCCTACTACTTTTTTTCTGTAAATGGCTAGTAAGGCTAGTGTAGACAATGGGAACACTGAATGTGGGTTGTGAACTTGTGTATATGTTGGCCAATATATCATCTAATACCTCATATTCAATATTTTTCCAGTATGTCATTTGCTCTGTAACACTGGGGAGCAGAAGGTTTCAGTATTTTATGTTGGACACTTGAAATGTGCTGGGCAGCCCGCCCAATCCAATAGTGGAGAGGTCATCAATTGGTTGTAAGCCAGCATGGTGCACCACATGTAACTGTATAATTGGCACTCTTTGTGTAACCTTATCTGTATGCACTTGTAATACTAGCAATCGCCCCATCAGTATTTTTGTATTTGTGCAATCTCTTCTGTGTTGTATTGTGGTTTTCCTGTATACTGGTGTGAGCTTATACTTACCAGTGTGCAGTTTTTTACTAGGCAGTTGCCCCCCTCATGGATGGGTGTGTGAGTGATGTTCACTAGTGAGTTGCACCTGTTAAATTTCTCCCAGGTAGTACTGGGGCTTATATTGCCTCCTACTGGGATTAGTTCAGTGTTCATTGAGCTGTAAGTATGGCCTTGTGTTTGTGTTTTTAAGTAAATAATGTCCCTTTTTCCTGTGATTTTTTTTTCTTAATATAAATTACATGAAACCATTATATACAATTAAAATCTTAAAAATATTAAAAAAAAATACATTATTGTAACTCTTAAAATATGTGCAGCTAAACGGATTTGGCATCTGTGCCTAGTAAAGTAGTGATAAATACATTGCTGAAAAAGGTCAGTATTATGGAAGCATGAACCTAGAGGCTGCTGTAGAGAGGCCATAGGACAGGAAAAGAACTCCTGATTCCAATTATCCCAAGTAAGTAATCTGTGGACCAGTTGATGACTGGTAGGTGATCTGTCTAAAGAGAACTAACATTCAGAAGAGACTTGGATAAGCTTGGTGAGAGGCAGAATACTGAGAAAGGACCTCAGCACACATACTATTTGCCCTTAGAAGGTATATCAAGTCAAGAAAACTGCTCTCATTGATCACTCTCAAATGTTTTGAGATCATTTTTCTATAAGTGAAATAACCCCCCCCCCCCCCATTCTTCCTCCTAAACAATTGCAGTTATATACCAATTAACCACAAAAAAGTTTTTGAGGTTAGAAAAAGAAAATTAAAATTAGCCATGTTATTAAGGGGGAAAGGCTTCCTCGACTTTCTATGAGATTTGAGGAGCCGCTACGGTAGATGTTGCTAAATAGCTCTGTCCCATCTTAATTTTTCCAATTAGCTTTGCTTTTATAGCTTAGCAAGTTTGAAAAAAGTCTCCAGGATTGCTTATGTTCATCTACAATTAACTTACCAGGCAATATTAACCAAGTTCATAGAAATATGAAAATATTTCCTCTTTATTTCAATCATTTCCATAGTCTAACTTTTAGAATGCAAGGTTGCTGGAACTTTTGGCATGAATATGTAATACTTGTGTTTGGCTCTTCTCAAAGGCAAAGCAAGGGGGTTAGCGGGTTAGCCCACAGGCACAACATGGCCTTGAGCAGCATATGTCTTCTATGGCAGTACCTGGTGGCACATCTGTGTACAGGCCTAGACCTGCTGCATGTTTTCAACTGTATGCACATCTTCACAACACACATACAGTTCAAAACTATGGCATAAGAGGGAGCCAATACAACCACGACTGGCTAGTCCTTGACCAGCCCTTTACAGGTTTAATGGTGTGGGGAGGCGTAAACAGCGGTGTTCCATAGTGTGGTTGAAGAAGACATACTGTATGTCCATTAAGTTCAACCAAGGGTGAGGAAAGATGTGGATAAAGGGAGGGGGTAGGGAATTTTTAAGTTTTCTTTTCCCCTACTGATGCAGACTTTGAAACCCATAAGGCATGAGCCAATTTGCCCTAGAGAAATATTTCAGATTAAATTTGAAATAAAAGAGAAAAAGAACAGCCTAATCAAAAAAAAAAAAAGTTAATTAGAGAATGTCTCCTATGGTTTCTGAATTCAGGGGATTTTATTTCTTATTGAATCAATCATGTAAAAGGGAAAAATTAATATTTTCCCTGATTTTAAAATGATGCCCCCCGTATTGGGGGGTTTCATTTTTACTTTTTTTCTTGTGTTTAGAATAGGATGAGCGATTACTTTACTATCTTTCATGGGGTCGCTAGTCTTCGGCAATTATAAATAAGATACCGATAGTCGATAATAGATTACGCCGATCCCATTAAAATCAGGGAAAAAGCAAAAACACCTTCATTCTTCCCCCAAACAGGGCGGAGAAGCGGAAATTTAACATCCACAACATCAAATGATACTGCTCATTTTAGGCAACACACTTGGGTTTTAAAAAGCCACAGAAAAAAAATCACAGACCATTCACTACCCTTTCTTGCCCCAACTGCCCCTTAAAACCCTCATACCCACAAATTAAAAATCCAGAAGGATATTTTTGAACCATCATTTTTCTTGAACCGACATTGAATATCCCTGCCAAACGCAGCAAGCCCAAACCTCATGACCCCCAGATTTAAAAAGTGCCAAAAAGGAGCCCTTTCAACCACCTTTTTTAGTAATTGGACAGAATATACCTGTCCTTACCACATATGACCATTAAACCTGTCTACCCACAGATTAAAAAAGTCCGGAAAAAGGATTTTTTCACCACCATTTTATTTTTCACGGGACATTGCCATACCGTCCTGGGCCCAGCATGAGCCCCAAACCGCATGACCCCCGAATAAAAAGTGCCGGAAAAAGGTTTTTGAACTACCATTTAGTTTCACTGGACATTGCTAACTGCCCTGTACCGCAGAATGACCATTAAACCTGCCCTGACCCCAGTTAAAAAGTCCCGGGAAAAAAGGGTCTTTCAACCACCATTTATTTTTTCACTGGACATAGACACCCCTGTCCGGGAACGCACATGAGCCCCAAACCTCATGACCCCCATTTTTAAAAAAATCCCGGGAAAAAGACCCCTTTGAACCACCATTTTAGTTTCACGGGACTTTACCATACCTGGGCCACAGCAGACTCTTAAACCGTTTGATCCCAGATCACAAAGTGGCATATGCTTTTTTGTACATGACTGTCATTTATATATTTTTTGAAACTGACATTTGTTTACAGAATTTTTTTAAGGGAAGTTTTTTTTTTAAAGTTTTACATTATTATCTTTTTTGCTTTTTTTCAAGTGTGATAACATACAACATACACCCCTCCCTCTTTTTTAAAAAGGTTTTTTTTACCGCAGATTGTTAATTCGCCCGCACACCCCATAATAATAAAAATGTCCAATCACCCCCCAAAACACTTTAGTTAGAAAAACTTTTTGCCCTCCGGCTTCTGAGAGTGATTCACCCAATCAATCAAGGGTTTTCATTTTTCCCCCAAATCCTTCTTCATGATTAGGGACAGACTCCCCTGGAGATAATTAATGCGACCCCTATACCCAGCCCCAGAAAAAAACCCAAAGTGCAATTTGGTCCAGCCCTGGAGCCCTTTTGACACACTTAACCCACAAAATCACCTTTAAAAATCATTTTTAGAAAAATTTTAAAGCCCCTATTGCCCTTAACATGAAGCCAGGCTGCCGCAGCCATTTTAAAACACGGGGGTCCACTGCCAGACTTACAGGGGGTGCGGTGAAACCAGGTACGCTGTACTATTAACACCGGGTTCACCCGGGGCCCGGAGTAAAGTGGGTGCGGTGAAGCCCAGCTGGCGTCTGTCATCTATTAACACCGGGGTTAAAATGCCCTTAACCCGCAACGTCAACACGTGCTGAAGCAAGTGCGAAGGGGAAGTGTGAGGTAAGACCTCCACCTTTCCTCAAACCCTCAAGACCTGGGTAGGCTTGCCCCCCGTAGATTGCGGACCAATTGACTTCATTTTGGAAAATACTGGTGGTTTAACACCCTGTTCCACCCGGGTGCCCTTTTTTTGGGCATTCTTTTTCTCATTTACTCAACGTGCTGGGGGAAAATTTTCTCGACTTTTTTCTCTGTCCGGCCCATACTCCCCTGTCCTCTGAATAACCAAAATCTGGTCAATTTTCCTGACCCCCCCTTGTCAATTCAGAGGAATTTTTTTTTTCCAGCTATTTTGTACATCAAAAATTTTTAGTAGTTTTTAATTTTGAAAACACATTTTTTAAAAAAGGATGGAATCCCACCATGTCTTTTTTTCTCTTTTTTTTAATTTTATTAAATGGGTTGTCTCAATACAGGGGTTTCTACTATGTTTTAAAGATCTTCAAAACAAGTCATTTGCAATATGTGTCCATTAACATGTCCTACCTATTTCCTTTTCTGACAGCACCCCACCCTTTGGCCCCCTTGACAAATTTTAAGAAAAAAATGTCTGTTTGAAACAAAAAAAATTTTATAAATACCCAGTATACTGCATGTCACAAAACAAAATGCCCCCCAAAAAACAAAGCATACCCTTGAGCCACTTTGGAAATTTGGGAAAAACAAATGTCTTTTTAGAAAAAAACAATTTTTTTTAATAGGACCCCTAGTATAGCTGCATGTCACAGCAAAAAACCCCCAAAAATTCAAAACATGACCCCTTTACCACTTTGGACAATTTTGAAGAAACAAATTCGTTTGAAACAATTTTTTTTAGAATAGGACCTTAGTTTGCTGCATTCAAAGCAGCAGACCCAAAATTATAAAAATAACTTCTCAGCACATAAAAATTGTGAGGGGAAATCCACTTAAAAGCCCATTCGTTTCCAAAAGGGCCATGATTATTGCGTATCTCAAGAAAAATGACCCAAAACCATTGACAATGCAAAAATTCTAAAGATAAATGAGTAAATAATACGGTTGTCATAAAACCTGCTGCTTTTACATCTCCTCACACAAAACCAGCAAAATAACTGTTGGGAAAAAAAGAAAAAAAATTGCAGTAAGAAAAATCTTTTAAAAAAAAAGTTTCAGAGGACCATTTTGGTTTGAAGAGGAATGTGAAGTAGACCGGGAAATAAACGGTTACCTCGCAATTGGGGTCACAACATCATCAGAATCCATGCCTGATTCATCTTTGGAAAATCAAACGATCCACATTATCTGTGGAAAGCCGGAGCGTTTGTCTGTAATGACTCCCCAGCTGTGCGAAGGGCCGCTCAGATATGACTTGGCTGCTGGCAGGGCAACACCTCTATGCGTAGCGAGCGAGCTCGGGCCATTCGTCCTTTTGGATACCCAGAAGTCTATTGATCCCGGACACATCCCAAAAAAAGGGGTTGAACCAAAGTCTCCCTGATCTTTAAACGGCTCTGTGTTTTGGATTTGGCCCTGCATTGCTCGTTGGTGAGGGGGTAAAAAAAAGATTTCCAAGGTCACCCATTAGGCTTCTGCCCCCCTTGCCTGCTGCTTGGCACTCTACGCGTCACGTCGCTGATGTTGTTTCCCCCGTGCATTTGAAAAACGGAACGACCAACAGATGTCTCCAGTTGATCAATCACAAGGGGCCATTTCCTGCATTTTACTCTCTATTTGGGTGGGTGGAAGAAAAGTCTGAGTTTTGTTTTGTACCAGGGTCCAGGAGGGGGGCCACCCATAACTGTTTTCATTTTGTTGGGGTTAAACGAATCATGTTGGACGAAATGGGGCATCCAACACTCATGTGAGAGGGAGCCTTGATTTCCCAAGCCTCTGGGCGAGAGGGACTACAAACTGATCCCTCATCTTTTCCCCCTCCGCCTCAAATTCCCCGCCAACCTCTTTTTCCCAAGGGAGGGACTCGGGAAACGTCGGTGTTAGGAAAAACCTCCTCCCCTCCCCTCCGCTTCCTCCCCCGGGACAGCTTCAACCAGCCCCGACTTTCCTGAATGATGCAACCTGAGAGCTGAATTTTGCCACCTTGCACTAGCCCTGGACCCCGAAACCCCTGCCTAATGAAAACCGAGAAATTGTGAAAATTCGGCTTGTGGGGTTTGACGGAGAGAAAGGCTCCGTGTCCGCATCTGTGTCCCGTCTCCTCCTCCGTCCTGGCGGTACCGTTGTTTCAGAGGTCCAACGATCGTTCCAAACTAAGATCACCCCAAAACTCAGCGACAAAGGCAGTCCCACTGACCATTTTTGGGGGCTTCTTTAAAACTGGCAAGGATGGGGCAGACTCTTTCCCCTGCCCACTCCGGTGGCTCAACCCCCCGGGGTCCGCACCGTGCTTGTCAGGCCATGTTCACTTCTATGCGTAAGGCATTGCGCTGTGCCACAATTGCGGGACTTTGGGGAGGGTGGAATTCCAGCGTGTTGTCACGTCAAACAATGAGACGGTTTTGACGGGGAGGCCGAGCTGACGCTGCAACGCAGCCAGGCGGGAAGCAGGGTGCGAAGGGCGGAAAAGTGCGAACTAGACTTCGAGCCTTCCTCAGCGGGAAGTCCAACCCGGGTAGCTCTTTAAATTTCTGGACGACATGGGGCCAGGCAAGGATGTGCTCCAGCCTCCCGATCTTAAGGGCGGCCAGCAGATTTCGCGCCGTTATCGCACACCACCTTGCCTGGCAAAAGGGTTCCTGTCACCCAGCCAGCACTCGGTCTCGTTGCGGAGAGCCATCCACAGCTCCTGCCCTTTGTGTGTGGACGGCCTCCAAGACAGATTAATTTCAACACAGCCTGGTTTCTATGGGCACGTGATGCCCCCAGAGGACCTTGGGGGAAAGAACCCTGCACCATCCCTGCGGTTTTGAAGAGCGTGCGCCGAGCCTGAGAGCCACCGTCACCCCCAGAGACATCCACCCAGCTCACTCAGTGAGCTGCCCACAGAGATATACGGCCTTGGCCGTGCTTACTAGTCCATGTGTCGGGGGTCAGATGGACTTTTCGGCCACAGATGCAGACCATTCGCATGAAATTTTAGATGCCACGTGGCTGGCCAGGGCAGGGACGGCATTTCGGGCAAAGAAATGCCTGCTCGGCATCTGGTATTGGGGGGAGGCAAGGGCCATGACGTGGCGGAACCCATCTGTGTCCACCAGATGGAAAGGCAACATTTCCAAGGCCAAAAGCCTGGCAATGCCCCACATTCAGGCTTTTGGCCTTGGATGGTTTGGGTTAAAGTGTTTCTTCTGCTCCCAAACCTGGAAGACAGAAGGCTGGCTGCTAGACTGGCCGCTGTACGGCGTGCAGGTCATCAAACTGGCGGAAGCAGAAGGGTAGGGTGGGTTTGTGGTGGTGCTGGTGGTACTCGGGCGACGGGGGAAAGGCTTGAAGCGGAGGCTTTATCCTTGATTATGACTCTGAGAGACATGGGGACTTGAGGAACGCTTGGTGGTGGCGGAGGGGAGGAGGGGGAGAGGGAGGAGGAGAGGTGGAGACAGAGGGTTTGACAGTGGTTGGGGGCCCGGCCTCGGTCTAGCCTTTTTTGGGCCCAAATGTTCCCTCCATTTCAACTCATGCATTCGCTCCATGTGACTAAAACATGTTTGGTGTGTTAAACACCTAAGTTCTTGCCTCTACTTTGCGTTACGGCAAAGGCGGCATATGACATCGCTGGGTGAATCAGAGGCTTGCTCAAAGAAGGCCCAGGCTTGAGAGGTCCTGGACCTTTTTGACGGCGATAAACGAGGAGCTGGATTCCGCTGACCGTGGCTGGCAGAATCATATCAGCGGACTTCTGCAACCGCCCTCTCCCTTTTTGAGGCGGGACCCGTACTGACCCCTACCCCATCGCTTCCTCCTTGTCCAGTGATGAAGCGCTCGCAAGCCAATTCTGCTGAAAAGACCACGTTGGATCCGCAATGTGGTCATCATCAACACAGCCGAATTCGTTGTCCTGACATTCTGCATCCAGGAGCTGCGGGCTACAAGCAAGAGGGACTGCAAGGTGTTGCCGACCGCCCGGGATTTTTGCCAATTGACCGGCTTCCTTCTCCTCCTCTGATGGCATCAGTAACTGGGTGTCAGAGCCGAGAAAATCATCCTCTTTGGCCTGTTGATCTTTTAACATGGCTTCTGACCCAACCGCATTTTGTCATCAAAGAGGTCTTCAGAAATGGATTATCCACAGTGGTGGGTACACGAGTTGACATTGGGCTGCTTCATGTTGGACGGATGCTGATGATGCTGATGACGACATTTGTGGCCGTGACTGGGAGGACAAGGAGGTAAGACTGCTGGATGCAGGTTGCATTAAATACTGAAGAAAAAGATTGGCGACGCTGTTCCTTCTGAGATTCACAGGGCCCTGACCCAGCGATGACAGGCCTGACGGTCCTGCAACTGACGATCCGCTGGCATGCGTGTTGTCGCCAGCACTGGAAGGAGCACCTTCTCTGTTACCTCTACCTCCATGTCCTACCCCCCCTCTTCCTCGCTTACCACCTGAATTTCGCTCCATGTTCAGAAATAAAAACAATTTGAGAAGGTATTGTTTAAAAATTTTGGAAAGTCCTTATTAAAAGAGGCAATCACAGCTATTCCCCAAATCCCCCAAATCAAAACAAAATTGCTGTATTCAAATTTAACTGCAAAGTAGATCTATCAACAAAGCTTGACTGGGCCAAAATGAAAAAAACACCTGTCTGAAATGTATACGGATATTAAAAGGTATTTTTTGCACCTATCAGTACACCTGTGGTGACTACAAAGTTGCTGGATTCAAATTTAAAATGCAAAGTAGATCTATCAACAAACTTGACTGACCAAAAGTGAAAAAAAAAAAAACCTGTCGGAAATTGATACGGAAAATAAAAGGTATTTTTGGCACCTATCAGTACACCTGTGGTGACTACAAAGTTTCTGGATTCAAATTTACCGGCAAAGTAGATCTATCAAAAATGCACGACTCACCAAAAGTGAAAAAAACACCTGTCTGAAATGTATACGGATATTATGAGGTATGTTTGGCGGCTATCATACACCTTGGGGACTACAAATTCTGGATTCAAATTTTAAATGCA